>JAGFPH010002049.1:199351-213293 GCA_018207615.1 Philaenus spumarius
ACTTCAGAACATTGTCACATTTAACGTTAAACTGTGAGTCTATAGTAGGCCTATTTGTTACTATCAACTTAAGAACATTGTCACATTTAATGTTAAACTGTGAGTCATAGTAGCCTATTTACTACCATCAACTTAAGAACATTGTCACATTTAATGTTTAACTGTGAGTCTAAATACTAAATGAGAAACACTCTCTACATTAACAATAATTAAATAATATAAATGTTTGGAAACTAAATAAAAACCTAAAAAGAAATGACCTTAGAATGAAAAGAATAATTTAAAATGCATTCAAGAAAAGTACAACATATCAATTTTGCAAATACAGCAAACGTGTAAGCATTGAGAATACAGAAATAAAGAGTGATTGATTACAACAATGTAAAATTTAAGATTACACTAGGTACTATATTATATACTGTAGTAAGCCTATATTTAAATTAAAATGAATTTTATATAATGCTTGAATATAGGCTGCCTACTTGTGACAAGTTTTCATAACGGAAAGTTGGATTTTAGTTATTTTAGGTAGGTACCGTATTATAGTTTTATATATCGTTTGATTAAATTTGTGAGAATTTAGCATAGGCGTTAGTGTACGCAATACCTAAATATATTGTTTTATTTGTGTTAGTATCTACCATATTGTAAACTTGTACATTGTAACATCAATTTAAGATGTTTGAACTTAAGAAAACACCTTACAATATCAAGGTTGTTTTCTAAATGTATTAAAGTACCAGGTACCTAGTCTACTTTTTCAATGTTTTTCTAATTTTCAGGTAGGCTTATTATTTAATTTGTGTTATGGAGTATTTAATCTAAATTGAACGTAAGATGAGTTTGGAAAAGTTGTAACAATATAGGCTAATGAAATTCGAAATAAATATCGATCCTTACATTGTAGAGCCTTTTAGTGTGTATATAAGTTGGCATCTCTGCCGCAATATGTTTTGGAGGCATATTATAAATTTTACCCAACCTTGTAGTTGCAACGCTTTTCAAATGTTTTAGCCTACACTCGATTCCACGTTCACCGTGCAGTACTAGTCTTACGGGAGAATAGACATGCTACTACCATTACAGCGAACATCACGTTTATTGTCAAACGGGTTGCGTCAACTGACCGAGCGTAGGTTGGCATTTCTGTTATCTTAGGCTATTGCTGGCTAAATTTCACATCCTCAAACTACAATTCCAACCTAAAAGTAACAAAACCTGAACTTACCACTTTTTAAACATACTACTATAGAGCCATTCCATGAAAATTGAGCCTATCACCATAAAAATATTTTTCTACATATTAGGCCTACATTTATTTTAATATTTTACTAGGCCTAACTAAAAACAAAACTTTCCTATCCAAAATTATTTTGCAAAAAACTAAATTTTAAGTTGGGAATAATGCTACTTCATTGGTTAATATACTCTATGGTATGAACTTTTTTTAAATTTTAAGTTAATGATGTTTTTGGTAACAAAAGCACAGCTGATTGTTGGATAAGTGTTGAAAAAGCAGCTCTTTGACAGTACATCTCGATGTTCAAGGTTTTTTTAAGGTAATTTTTTTACTGTGTATTAATTATTAAGTAAAAAGTATACAATAATGTCACAATAACGACAGGAAAAGAAAAGAAAGTTTAGCTTCAATCTTCATTTGGTTAAACAGGTTATGTTTAAACTTGGTGAAAGTTACTTTTAGGTTCAAATCAAACTTTTGGCCAAGAATAACAAAAAAATAAAACTAACTGGTAGGCCTAGATTGTTTAAGTTATTTGAGTTCTGTCCCACCCGTGACAGAATGGGTGACAGTTATGGGTTTGATATTCTGACTATTTTTAACTTACAAAAAAATATTTTAAAGCAATTTCTAGGTTATGTTGTGCTCAGACCTAACCTATGCTCATACTAACACTAATTTAATATTCATAAGGTGTTTTAAAATCCAAAATTTCGATATACAATGAGTTTCTACCAGTAAATGAAAGGCCTAACCTCAATTATAATTATTGTGATTTCATTCATTAACTTAGCACAATATTGTGTTACAATTTAATAAACATGAAGTCTATTTTAAATTCAGTTTCAAAACAACTTTAAAAATTAAAAACCAACTGTAATATTAATAATATTTTAATTTTTGTTCATTTTCAGAAATGGGGAAGACTACATCAGTGGAGAAAATAAGACAGCTTTGTACAAAATTAAGAGAAGATCATGAGAAGTATGGAGCTTACTAAGAAAAAGAAAAGATAAGAGACAAGAAGAGGCGTGATGAAATGAAGAAGAACAAACAGAAGTCAGTCATGAAATGAAGAAGAACAGATTGAAGTCAGTCAAACAGTGAAGCTATACGTAAAAGACTAGCCTATATAGAGAGAAAAAAGACAAGCAGCTATTAAAACATCAGAGGTTTCTCCATCATATGTTTCAAGTTTGGGAACATTGAAACGTCTAGTCACTTGGAACTAGGCTGTTAATAGAATTAAAAAATTACTGAAACTTTCATATATAGAAGAGAACAAAGCTATGCTAACAAAGCGCTGGGAACTCGTCAACAAAATACCTGCCATTCAAAGCAAACATTTCTTCATGGGTTATAACAAACAAAATCTGGTTTGTGGGCGAACGTTTTTGAAGTCTGAACATACTAAAGTTGAAGTTTTAAAGACAAGACCCAGTAATCTTATCTAGGCTACTCCAAAATCTATCACTCAGACTCAGATTTAGATGATAACATCATTTGACGAACACTGCGATCCAATCCTTCCTGATGTGATTCAACCAGCTGTTAGTTTAATAGTGAATCCAGGACCTTTTTGCTAGTACAGTTTTACTTAGTGTGGGGGAAGCAAGTGAACAGATACAGATAGGCTGCTATTGCTGAAAGTAGTGTAGAAAATGATGTGGAAGTTAAAATAATATGCTTGAAGTGTGTTGGCGACTCTGGTAAAACTTCTAAAGTGGATGAAAACAATGTTTCATACATAAAGTTTAAAAGGTTAATCAGTGTGCTACCTCAGCCAAAGTTTAAATCTGTAAGGTACAATAGAGCGTTTTATGAGTTTGACGGAAATGTTGATATTTTCAAAAGTAGGTAGTTAAAGAGCGGATAAGTTAGTGGACTTCTTTAAGGAAAGAATCAATGTTATATATCCTATAATAATAACAATGTTAGGTATTGTTAGTTATTTTTAATCAGTTTAACTGTTTACCTATACTAATAAAATAATGTTCAAAAGCATTAAAGTTTACTTTTTGTTACTATGTCCCACCCGTGACACAACACATAAAAGTGTACTGTAAATTATTTATAAGATTAGACAAAAGTTTTTATTTCCTAATTTTAGTATTAATTTTAAGTGTTCATATTTAATTGCAAAATATAATTTTTACTTGAGTTTTTATTTAAACTTCACAGAGATTTCCAGGTACGTATAGCTTAAGCTCCCATAACCACTGCCAAAATATGTCCCACCCGTGTCACGTTTTTGCATTAAAATATCTCATCCTTCTATTAATTGAATAATTGATTGAAATTGTAATCTAGGCCTACTTTAAAGAATGAATTCATGGATCCATCCATACGGTTTTAAATCAAGTATTACAAAAAATAAAAAACCAATACTAATAATAATAGGTAGGGGTATTACTTTTTCATTTTTTTCATTTTATTTATTAAGCTGTTGACAAAAATTTCAATTGTATAGCCATGGTCAAAGTATTTAAAAAAACATAAATAGAACTTGCTTTACATTCTACTGTTAAATTTTGAATACCGGTACAGGTAAACATACTGTGACTAAAGACTAGGCTATAAGTTAGAACTTCATTCTATTTTTTATTATTCTTGCATATTTGCTGGCGTAGGGTCGTAGGATAGTAAATTAGCGCCAAGAGGGTTTTATACTATAGGCCTAATATAACTTTATAGTTTTTGAACCCTTATGTAGTTTTGATATATAGCCTATACCGTATATATATATATATATATATATGTATATAATATATATCCAACCATGTGATGTCTGTTTATAGTTACTTTGCTTCTGTAAAATCAGATGAGACGAGGATAACAACAGCATCCCTTGTGGTTGGTTTCACATAGGCTACATGTTGATGCGAACCTACTAAAAGGCATGCCTAATAATAGTTTAATGCTAAAAACCTCGAGGTTTAAAACAGAATAGGATTGTGTTGCCAACCTAACAACATTGTAATTTATTGAACCATGTTGAACTGCGAGTTAAAACTAGGAATGCTTTTGATTAGTTAATTTTCTTCTTTTTTTGCAAAGATTTTAGTAGGCCTATAGGCTAGTTTTATTAACGGTAAATGTATGAACGTTTTATTATGTTTAGGTTGATATTTTTTAGCAATTTGTGTCCAATAGGCAATATAATAAATATGTGATATGTGGATCGCTTTAAGAATTCAGAACTCATAGCCGAGTGGCCATGAGAATATAATTGCATCAACTTTTACCAAATTGATAAACTCCGAATATCCAAATGTTATGTTTTAGATGATGCTATTATTCTTTTTTACAACTTTTTGGCTATTATTGTATGCGTACATAGATATTTATATATAGGCCTACTAGGCATATATTAAGTAGGTATACCTATATGCAAGTTGAGCAGACCTATAGATTTTAAAACATTGGCAACAAGCTGTGACGTCATGCATAGAAATACAATTTCATCATATTTAGTGAGTAGGCCTACATCGGAATGTAATCAGGTATTACGTCTTAAAATTATACCGATCATTGTAATTTTTCATTAATATTTAGGTCTAGGCCTATAAGCTATATCATTTAGAGTCTACCGTAAAGTGAAAATAAAATGTTTGGCTGTTTTGTTGCATGTAGGTACTATGATATGCAATAATTCATTAGTTTCATAAGTTTTGTTTGCGCTACTAGTTTACAATTAAATAAGTGACTATGTTGTTCACTTAACCGCATTGGAATAGGCCTAACGGAATATTGCAATAGACTAGTGTAACTTTACCAAGTATTGTGTAAAAAACTTAGCATCAGCTGAAGACCTTTTTTATAGTCAATAAAGTAAGTTAAGAGGTGCTACCAACATTATATAGCACATATCCACGGCCACATGCGGACCAATATGCGATTTTGTCGCATGCGATTAAACGCGTGCGACAATGAAATTAGTTGTACACATTGAATCAAATGAAGGTAGCCACATCATGCGACAGCGACCTGCGACAGAAACGCATCCCGTGTTAGCTTATGAACCTGGTCACGAGTATGCGACAAGTCCCCCCACGAGTATGCGTATAGCTTCCCCCACTCTGTTCAGTCCTGCCATTCCATTGTTGTGAGTTGAGATTGGCAGTATATTATTTTCTAAACATGTTGGACGTTGATATTTTTATTAGTGAAATCAGTACTCGGCCCGCTATATGGGATAATACTCTGAAAGAGTGTAGGCTACAGTGATAAGGACATAAAATCCAAATCGTGGATAGAAGTGGCTAGAATAGTTATTACCGTAACAACTTTGACCAACTGGACACCAATGTAAAAAACAAACAAATTAAGAATTGATTGTTATTTATCAATGGTAGCAAGGACATAAGACGACTTTTAACCATAGAACTGGTATTTTATTTTCTCTTTCGATCTGTGCCTTCCATTTTGTCGTAAATTTTAAAGAAATTTTGTCGTCATTCCCTAAGAAATGCCATTAAAGTATGGAACTGCCCTTGGATTAGGGTACACGAACAGTATTTAAGGGATGAACTCCAAATCTGCGTTTCCTCTGCTTCTTTAAAAGGTACGACCTAACAGCAATAGCCAGAAGCAAGTCCTCACTCTTCATCGAAGTCATCTTGGCGGCTGCGACTAGACCCCCTACCCCCTTGCGACAAAACGCAGCGAAACAAAATCGTCTGTACGCGTGCGTTTAGTCACAAAATCGCATAGTGTGGCCGTGGCCTATGTTTACAAACTGAAACATACTGTGACTAGAAATATGGCTTAATTTAGTTCAGGTTTTGTTTTAGGTTGCAACCCAGGCGTGATGAAAGAATTACAGTAGGCCTAGATAGTGCTTTTTTTTTAAATTTGCCATTAGCCTACGTCTTATGATTAGTGAGGTAGGACCAAGTTTATTTTTAAAGTGTTGTTGTTATAGGCTAGGCCTACAATTTGTACAATTAAATTTTGTAGAATTTTATTTGCTGCTTACATGATTTAAGACGTTTAGTAAATAGAATTAAACTTAATGATTACATTCTAGAGCATTTTTTGCTTATAGGCTGGCAATTCTACCATAGTAATTTGACAAGGAGGCGTATTGTAAATTTTACCTTCATTATAAAAGTGAACAGCACATTCACAACAAGAAAATCAAGTTCTGTGCTGAAAATGAACACATTAATATCCATCAAACATAGCCTAATTACCGATAATTCTTAGTTTAAAATAAAAACAACTTATTTTCTAGTTTCACAAAATTAGTCGGTGAAGAGTTTTGTTATGGAAGGAGGTTAAAAAAGTAATAAAACCTTTGAAGGACGCATGTCACACCTCTGAAACTTACGATCTCATGAAAATTATTAACCTTCACAGATGATGAATATTACTAAATGTACTTAAAATATATCTTATAAACCGGTAAAATTAACTTACCCATTTTAAATACGATATCAAAACTCTAAAGGTGACTATTCTTAGACGTAGATTAACTAAACGCCTACGAAATTACAGTGCACTTATTTTCTTCAAAACTACTTCTGTCTCTGTAAAAAATATTTATACATATAGCCTAAAATAAAGTCCCTACACCACTCGATAACACTAAAAGTGAAAAACACAAGCACTAAGCACAACAAGTATTATGTTTTATGTGTGTAGACGTTCCGAACTGAAGTAATAACTAATAACTAAATCAGTCTTACCAACATAAACTGTCCAGCTGGATGTCTCACTAAAATTAATTGATCAATGAATTAATTCTTTACAAAATATAAAACCATTTATAAAATACAACTAATGTTGATTGCTAGATACTTTTATATACTCATGATTGAGTAAATAATAATTACCAATTACTCCAAATATTCGTGGAAATATAACGTTAAGTCAAACTCATTTAAACCACAAGAAAGGACAAAACCGAGTTTCGATGATTTACATAGTATAAACATGTTCTTTAGATATCCGTTTTCAATACTTTTTTACCTTTCTATGATATTTATACATACAGATTATAGACTTAAAGTCTTATATATAAGTAGACTTATATAATTTGTCTTAGCTGAACTAATATAAACCAGACTATTGTTTTCTGTAATGACTATTTCTTATAACGACTAATATATCTCATTTTAAACTTGAGGTTATAATTATTTATGTTTACCAGGTTTACCTACTATTTTATTTTCCAAACTCAAAGCCTGAAGAGAGATATTACTTATGGTTTTCGAAGAAATTTAAAATATATATGTAGGAATTTAAATGTATACGTAAGGCGGTGTTACGTAATTATAAAGGTTCATGTAATTATAAACATGAAAACAAAATTTGACTTACTTAGCCCCGATTTAAGAGCGACCCTAAACGTATGAGTTGTTTTTATATTTTTTTTATTTACTGCCACTGAATGGTTTTACTTTCAGAATATACAATTTTGACAAACATTGCTAACGATATGGCCTTTAAAACAATGTCCAATTTGCTGACTTTTCCACCGGTTTTCCTACATACAAAAGTGTTAAAATTTCAGGCAAATGAAAAAGCCCATATCTTAAAAATTACAAAAAAAGCAAATCTAATATCTATCAAATGAAGTGTCTTTTAAAGCCTAACATTTGACAATCTAAATTTTGGTCACATTTCCAACAAATTTTTTAAAAGTTTTGATTGGATGCTTTCTTGTTAAAAATTGAACCGCTTTGCCAGTTGCCAGAATAAATAAATTTACATTAGTTATGTAGCCTTGAAAAATAAAAATAAAATATTAGGAAAATAATCATCGTTATAAAGGTTTAAATCTAATAATTAATTCTCCAGAGGTTGACTTAATTTTTCATGTCTTGTGTTATTTTTCAAACCATCATGGCAATGATTATAACTTTTTAAATTTCAAAAATATAATAATCAATATAAATTCCATGCTGTAGCCTACGGATTAGTGTATTAATTAACTAATACAAAAAACAAAGGATTAGATTGACATACTAAAGAAGGTAAAGAATAATTACTTAGTTAATTAATATAAATTTATTTATTTTCTTGGAGCGCTTCAATTGTTTAACCCTTTAATGCATACTGTAGCCCAGAGCAACACTGACTTTATTGATATTTTAGTGCTACCTAGCAACGAGAAATGGAACTTTTTGGAGTTTAAGTGTAGATAATATACTATTATTGAAGGAATAGACAGAATATTGTAATTTTTTTTGTCACATGGTAAGAATAGTAACAGCTGATCCTTACATTGAACTTGTGTTCTGCTAACCTTACAATTGTTGTAATTTGAGGTACAAAATCTGTTAATAAATATTATTTTTTAGTAAAATAATAAATACTATTACATTTATTTGATGGTTTCTTCAAAAATATCAATTAGGTAAGTAAAATTTTTACATTGTTATAAAAATATTCTTAGTTTTTGTACTGTTGCTTCTGAGCAACATCATGCACTAAGGCTGGGTTGCATCAACCGGGATCAAATACCTAGATCAGTAAATCCTGGATCAATTATTTGATCCAGGTATGGTGCAATAGAAACAACCCATCAAAGTAGTTGATCTGGATCAAATACAACTTTGATCCTAGATCAAAACTGATCCTGGTTGGTGCAACTCAGACTAAGTGTCATAGGTTCGGTTTTTCAAGTGTAGCTGAGGGGCAACACCATGCAGGAAATAAATACTGTATTGTTTTACTTTTTTTATTTATTTATGTTTATTTTCTATTTTGTCTATAAATATACACTCTATTCTTCTATATGTAATTTTAAACTATTTTTATTTACTTTTTTTGCAGAAAATAAATAACACCATGCAAAAAATAAATACTGTATTGTTTTTATTTTTGTATTCATTTATGTTTAATTTCTGTTTTGTCTAAATCCTATGTTACTGTGTTTTATACTATTGGGTGTACAGGTTTTACTTAATTTGTTTTTTTGCATAAAATGTCATTTAAAACCTGTGTTTTCACTAAGAAAAGTTGTTTCAAAGAATTTCATGAGTAATTTTGTATTCAATTTGTTTATTTGTATGTATTTTTTATGCTTATGTAAGTTATTATAACAATATTTTTCTATTTTTAATCAATAATCATTTTTTACTGTGTTTTGCAAAAGAATATGTTGTTTTCTTACCTATGATTTTACTCTTTGGGTATACAAAATATTAAGTGGACATTTTACCATTAGCGCATGATGTTGCTTATAAGCAACATGCAAAAAATGCGATTTATGCAAAAATGGATAAAATAATTTTTTTTTGCTATTTTTCCATTCAATAAACCACAAAATTCACATTTACAAGAATTTGTAAGGCAAAAGAAAAAAATCATGCATTAAAGGGTTAATACAAAATTGGTAAAATAAAATATAAAAAAAACTGTTTTGGCCGTTAATTTAAAATTGTTGGAGATAAGACCAAAGCTTAAATTTAAAAACTGTTTGCCTTTTACAGATCTACAGTTGAAGAACACGTAAAAATATCGTTTAGATTCATTTCTATATCGCTTACCTGAGTTATAGGTTAGAAAAAAGTTCAACTTTTAGTTTTAGATAATTTACAGTTATATAGATCAGAAACATTTTTGTTTCAACAATCAAAAATTACTATCTATTTTTACTAAGCTATAGCTAGGCATGCCTGTTAGCAGAATCACATTCAAGTGTAATTTTTAAAACCAATTTCTATTTTTATCTGAAATCTGTAGGACCATTTATCAAACTTGGAATGACTATTTTAGTTTTACGTTTGCAGAAATAAAATCGTAAATCCAAATAAGTTAAACACAACAACCACAGCCTAGGTGAGATAGTATACTGAAATAAATACTAGAAATTCCGTCTTTTGAAAGTAAATTTCTATTTTAATTGTTTCGTCGTGTTGCAGTAGTTGTTCAATTATTTACTTCTAAATAAGACAATTATTCAGTTTTATCAACTATTAAACTAACAAACAATTATTCTTGTAAATTTTCTCAACGTATGAAGCCGAAAAACCTTCTATCAAATTGCGAATAATAATTATTCCTTAGGCATATGCATTTTATAAAGTTTACAAAATTCAAGAAGAAATTTCATAACTTTGTTAAACTTAGTCTTAAAATTTTGGCTGGTTAACAAGTAACTAGAGTCTTATAAAATTTGAATAAATCACTTAAACATTGAAGATAATGTTTACGTGTTCTTTGAATCGTTTATTTAATTTTTTTGTCGATATTGTTGCAATTGAACAATAACCTTATTTAAAATGTAAATGTAAATAATTGAACAATTGCACGTAATTGAAATTCGAGCAATTATTTTCTCGGTCTACTTAATGTCTGATTTAATTATGGTTATACAAAAGTTGAATAGCACTGTGGCGACAAAATCTCACTGATTAATGAAACACCGAACCGCAAAAACAAGGAACAAAAACAATAACTGAACGACGTAATGGAAAGTTATGTTTATTGATCTAAACTTATGTACATCATCAGATTCATAGGTCTTTAAAGGTGGATTTACACCGAAATCTTATGTATAACATTGTTATTAGCAAAATGTTAGTAATATTTGTATTATTAACATTTTACGTCTACTGTTTACACCGGTCAATAGCGAAATGTTAGTAACATTGCTAATAAACATATTTTAACAAAAATATAATCGGGTTGTCTGAATAATGAATGAATGAAAAATAATGAAATACTGTTAGTAATGTTATTGGCATGTTATAAAAATAGAACAAAAAGGATACAGCTCCCACTCCTTTCATCTCAGTTCAGTTCAGCTATGGCCTTACAGGATGATGTTGCCGTTACAACCGCATGTATTGTGATGATCGGTGCCGCAAAGAAAAGAAAAAAAAGAAACGGATGTGGGTTCGCCCTTATCTTGTGAAAGCTAGGAACAAACAAAGTGAATTCAAATTTTACGAGATTTAAAAAGAAGATGAAGCGACCACTTTTTTACGACTCCATTCTTAACTTGGCAAACAAATTAAATTGGGTGTGCTTTAAGACGTTGGAAGCGATAACTTCTATGACTACGGAGATTTTTACTCGGTAAATGTGTACAATTATAAGGATTATAAAACTGTAGGCCTATTTCTTAAAATTGTTTATTTATATCCGTTATTATATATTTAAAGAAAGGTAAAAATATTATCTTTTAGTTACTTTTTATTTCATATTGATACATCAAATGATTTAGAAGTTGTTAATATTATAGTAAAGAAATTAATAATCAAATATGTTATACGAAGATGTACGAATGTTTCCGAAGTTAAACGATAAATATGTATCTCTTCTTTAAATTTGTATAAACGAATATATTGATGATAATAGGTTGTTTTTATATACAGTTTATAGCCTCAAAGCAAATCTTATAACGTATACTTATAGAAGCCTACATTAGAAGCCTACTAATATTTTTAAAAAAATCAACTTCACAAAAAATTTTAATGATTGAAGTTGTAAACATAACCAAAAAATATTAATCTACGCTGGGTTTTGTTTAAGAATTACAGATGATTGGCGAAACCAGCTGTTATATTATATTAACTAATACTTATGTGTTAATTTGATTGCTATGGTGATAAATGTAAATAATGTACAGTATTAATATTCCCTCTTCACGCTCTGACTTGTGTCTACGCAAAACGTTTGCGTGACACGAGATTTCAGAAACATAGTCAAGCGAAAGTGCCCAACGGGCCAATAGAAGTTATCACTTCAACAAAAAATTTAGAGACTATGGAAAACTAAACAAAGCACTACACTATTGTACTATTTCGATCAAGTGCCAATTGAAAACTGACCCATTCGCCTATTCCCACCACTTCTCAGTATCCCCTCCTTCACCTAAAATGTTATTAGCAATGTTAAAAACTTCAACACTAGTACAAAACAATTAAGTTAATAACATTGTGTTTCTAATATTCTTTGATTTCGACCGCTCTTTGAGCGATTGAAATATTCATGTTATTTGGCAGTAACATGTTACAGAAAGAAATAACAATGTTAATAGCAAATGTTGTTAGCAATGTTATAATCAAAAATGTTTCTAACATTTTTAGCGGATTGGTGTAAACGGATCCAAATGTTATTGGCAAATGTTAAAAACAAATGTTTTTAACATTTGAAAGAACAAATCTTTGAAAAATGTTTCTAACATAAAAATACGTGTTATTATAGCAAATTTATCTCCAGTGAAAATCAGCGTGTTACTGAACTACAATAAATGCTGGTTTACACGCAACGACTTATTCTATTGTATAAGTCAAATCGTATCAAGTAAAACGGAGTGTGTGTACTGCAAATCGTACGTCTTATCGAATTGGAATGAAATCCAAGACTGAATTGAAAGACTGATGGGCTCGGATTCAATTTCCGTGAAGTTGAGCATGTAAACATAGGTTTGATGTATTGTACATCTAGTAGTTTTTTATAGTTCCTAGTTCATATAGTTTGGTTTAAAAAAAAAATTCTTATGATAATTTATAATATATTTGACTTATATTTAATAATTAACATGTCTGATCTACGACAATGTTACCGAGAATTTCTCGAGGAGTTCATTGAACTTTACAAAAGTTTTCCTTGTTTGTGGCAAGTTAAAAGCGAGGATTAAAACAAAATTTGACTTATGACGAACTTATAGCAAAAAAATTAAGAAGTTGATTCTTTGTCAAACAAAGAGGCAGTTGGTACGAAGATTAATTCCGGTTTAAAAGAAGGAGCTTAATAAAGTAAAAAATCAGCCACCTCTGGAATTGGATAGGATGACAAATACAAACCCGTCTTGTTGTTTTTGATCTATTTATTTTTTATATGATCAAGACATTCCTAGAACACCTTGTGAAACAATTGAAGGTGAAGTCAATTCCTTCTATTCCCCCCCCCCCCCGCCCTATAAGGCAATAGGCAATTAATAGGGAAATGTTGGTTAAAAAAACTATAGTGCTATTTCCATATCAAAAATCAATAAGAAAACTGAGCAAGAGAAATAGAGTTGAAACTGAGATACTGAATGGAAAAGTAATAAACTGAACGTGTAGATATTCAATAAAAAATTTACGTTTTATTGTGCTTTTAAAAGTCTGATCAAATGTTCAATAAGTCGTTACGTGTAAACACACCTTAATTAAAGTTTACGCCACTCTCCCCACTCCTCTCCGTACACGCCCAATCACAGCGAGTCTTGGTGAGGAGTAGGACGAACGACTCTACCAACTATAAACTTCTAATATTAATAATACTAACTATATTGTATTACTTTTTTCACTCGTTGTAATTCTAAAGTGGTGTCAGATAATTCAACTGATAACCCTTTTTTTCTAACATGTCATTTTTAATAATTTAGATAAGACATCCTGAAAGATTTTTTTAAAAATTAACACTAAGCTTATTGCATTTCTCCTTTCACTCTCTGTTTAATTCTAAAGTGATGTCAGATAATTCAACTGATAAATCTTTTTTTTAACATTTAATTTTTAATAATTTAGATACTAAACCCTAAAAAAAGTTTTTTTTTAATCAACACCATTACATTTCTTCTTTCACTCTCTGTTTAATTCTAAAGTTATGTCAGATAATTCAACTAATAAATCTTTTTTTAACATGTAATTTTTAATAATTTAGATAAGACATCCTGAAAGATTTTTTAAAAATTAACACTAAGCTTATTGCATTTCTCCTTTCACTCTCTGTTTAATTCTAAAGTGATGTCAGATA
>JAGFPH010002049.1:213393-223857 GCA_018207615.1 Philaenus spumarius
TTTTTAGGGTTTAGTATCTAAATTATTAAAAATTAAATGTTAAAAAAAAGATTTATCAGTTGAATTATCTGACATCACTTTAGAATTAAACAGAGAGTGAAAGGAGAAATGCAATAAGCTTAGTGTTAATTTTTTTAAAAATCTTTCAGGATGTCTTATCTAAATTATTAAAAATGACATGTTAGAAAAAAAGGGTTATCAGTTGAATTATCTGACACCACTTTAGAATTACAACGAGTGAAAAAAGTAATACAATATAGTTAGTATTATTAATATTAGAAGGTTATAGTTGGTAGAGTCGTTCGTCCTACTACTCACCAAGACTCGCTGTGATTGGGAACCGGATACGTATTGGTTTGTTCCACTAGAAGCGGAAGCTAACTTTGTCTCGAGTTATGGACTGCGATTTGCGAGTTTGCACTTTGAAGCTTCGGCCTCAGATTATGGACTGCTTCGCTCGCAGCTGACAAACTCTCCCGTTGATTTGAACCGGATACGTATTGGTTCGTTCCACTAGAAGCGGAAGCTAACTTTGTCTCGGCTTATGGACTGCGATTTGCGAGTTTGCACTTTGAAGTTTCGGCCTCAGATTATGGACTGTTTCGCTTTGCGCGTTTGCATCAACCACGTGGTTTTTAACCTGGTACTTTTATGGTATGTTACGGTTTGATAGATTTTTGCAAACCAGACGAGCTAAAGGTCTTGTAAAAGAACTAAATGTGCAGAATAAACTCCTATATTAATTTTTCAGATAAAGCCCTAAACAAATGTCATTATAGTATGAAAAATTACTTCCGGAAAAACGTACATCCGGTAGTTGGATTTTTTGATAACGAACTCGTCCAAGTGACTTAGAAAACCAACGCTTGGACCAAATCGGACCTTATAAAGGCCTTTATAAAGCGAACACACATACACACTCCCCCCACAGACACACACACCCACACCCCCACAGACACACACCCACACACCCTTACAAATATACAGTGTCTAGAAAATACTGTCCCAAATTTCACTAGGCTAGAAAACAAGTTTCAAAAACATAAGTCAGGAAATGCTTGTTTTTCGAATTATAGGCCAGTTTGCTTTTTTTACTAAACACTTTATATATTAGGAAATATAAAAGATATAGGGCTCAAATTCGGTGTACATATTTGTTACAGTTCGAGCAGACTAGGAGTGTGTGTGGCCTAATAGGCGTGTCATCCCTTCTTCTTCTCCATAAACCTGCCTTGGCGGTACAACCAATTCCACAAAAAACTAGGTCTACAAATAACATTCAACTGAGAAAATGGACAGCGTCTCGCATTCTTATAACTTTACCTACTTGCTTACAACGTTTATATAAAAAAAAGTATTTCACCTTTTAGAGAAAACTATGACAAATATTTATAAATAAGTAAGGTTTTGTTTCATACAAAAAATTATAAAATGTTATAACTGTGATGAAAATTTTTACAAAGTTTTTTTTATAAAATAAAAGTGATGACAACAAAATGTTCAAAGCGAGAAATGTTTAAATTTTTAGACATAAAGGCAAGAAAGTTGTTCATAATTAGTGGAATTAACTTTTTTATTTTAATCAATTTTCTGTATGGCCCTTTGTTTGGTCAGGAGGAAGGTAATTCCTGTAATGTATACATTGTGCTTGATTGACATTGATTTGGTGCGATCCCGGCTGTTCCGTAGGTCCACTACAATGACTACGTAATACTATCTTGTTTTAATCATAGGCCTACTGTATTTAGTTTTAAGATGTTCATTCTAGAGATGAAACAGTTACTTTCCGCTATATGGGTTAAGGGTCTGCTCCAGTAAACGAGAAATCAACAGCTAACGCTAGCGCCTCTCACTTATATCCCTATGTAAACAGTGCAATTTCTTGCGCTGACATTGTCTCATTTCAAACCATTTTATATGTCTATCTGTTGTGATTGAGCGTTGATAATAAAACTGAATATTCTTTATAAAATTTCGGATCCGGCTTGCAAATTATTTTTCATTCTAATTTTTTTATTATGTTAGGAAACAAAATTCAAACTTTGTACTCACAAAATGTCAATTACATAACAAATTTTTAAAAAAAATGTAAATTGCAAGACGGATGCGTATTGTGACTGTGCTTAAAATGAGACCTTACAAACAATTTTATGATAAAAAGTAAACGAAATAAATGGTTTTCAATTTAACATTGCTCTTATGGGATACAAATCCAAGATGGCCGCCACTACAGCAGACCCTTAAGGGATAGAGGAGTTATTTGTAACTGATATTTCCGACAGCGGACTCTCTACGTTTTTTAACCGGTTTCATTTTTAAGTATGCCAAATTTTCTCATAAACTTACAAATTTTTTAAAGTTTTATGATCTAAATTTTTTTAAAGTAAAAGAAATGACCTACAATAGACAATTAATTGTGAAATCAAAATATGATTACGGAATTGCCAAAACATTTACACTAGTGTAACAGAGCCTTCATTTTTGTTATGTATACAATTTTATGAATATCTTCCTTATTAATTTTCTTTCGTAACAAAAAATGATTGAAAATAAGTTAAAAATATTATCTTGGTTTTTTTAAATAAAAGAAACGACCCATACAATACAATCAAGTGTAAAATCAAAATGTAAGTACGGAATTTGTCAAAACATTTACTCTAATGCAGCAGAGCCTTAATTTTTAGTAGGCACAAAATTGTATGAACATCTTCATGAAGTAACAAAAACTACGATTTTAAAATAAGTTCAAATTCAACATACAAACTTACAACCTACAAGCAGTTCCACTTAAATCCGCTAGGTAGCGCTAACATCAATTTTATGAAAAATAATACGTTTTCTTTTACGGAAACATATTTTATGAACTTTTTTTTCAAATATAATATACTTTTATAAATGTATAATTAATTTTATTTTTTATAATAGTACATTTATTGGCATTATCTGTATTCCGTAGAGTTCAAAACAATGATTTATTACAACTTCTCACAGAATAGACGTATGCGTTTTGTAAAGACTACCAAATGTCGTACAATTTACATTCGTGCCTTAAACTAATGAGTAAGGAAAATATAGAGCTTTGGTGACGCTTGGCTCAGCTAGCTAACTTAGCACCTTAATTTTTGACGAGGTATAGGTCGTCCTTAAAGTGGTCTGTCTACTTTTACGGACTGCTTGAGTGAAGCGATCTGCCTCATAAGCAATATTAATCAGGTAAATTTAAATATTTATCTGTCCTTGTTTAAGCTTGGTATTCTTTTAACCTGGTATTGTTAGTCGCCAGGTTGGTGAAAGTTAGTAAATATACATACGATTTAAAGAAACTCAATTAAAAACAATATCGGTAGTTATTAAATTAACAATTAGTGCACCGACTCTCTATATATTCACAGAGATCATAAGATTGAGTAATAATGTTGGTATATTTTAATAAATTTTACTCGTGTCGAACAACTAAGAACAGGAAATCAATTTGAATACGATTTTTGTGGGAAAAGTAAATAGGATGATTTAATGAGAAAGGTATCTCAGGAAATACTTCCCGCCTTCCTGCTCTCTTTATTTGTTGATATTTATTTATCTAACAATATTATATTTTTTTGCTATAAGTAAGTATCAATAAGAATGAATAATATTTCTAAAGAATAAATTTATTGTGTAAACAGCCTAAACACTTCCACTTTATAGATAGGCCTATACTAAACAGGGTGTCGAAAAATAACGGACTTCTCTACTTCTATCAAATATAGACAAATAGATGTGACCTCTCATTTGAAAGCTTGTTTATTTGCATAATTTGGTGATATTTTTTAAAATTTCCAAAGAAAACGCCTATTTTGTACTTCGTGATCAGATTATATAGGCTAAGTAATTTAATGACTTTTTCAATTCTTGCGTTTTTTCATAAACCACCATTTTTGTGTAAATTTATATTTAGATTTTTGAAAGGCTCAAGTAAACTTGGACGTCGAATATTTTTAAATAACAAGTATTATTGTACTTGTAGTCATATCCGATTGCTATTAATATAATATTATTAATTAGTACTTGCCTTAGCAATCCTTTTATAGGGTGTATCAAAAAGGACTTAACAACTTTGGAAACTCATATTGAGTTAATCATTTAACTTAGAGATATGGTTTTGGTGTCAGTTTGTAACAAAATACATCAAGTTTTTCACCTTATACCTAAATAGGTTCAATGTGGCTTCCATTGGTGATACGGTACGTTGATTTCTTGCCAAACCCGCTGCAGCATGTCAGGTGTGACTTGTTCAATTACGAGGTAGATTCTACTTTTTTTTTTTTTTTTTTTTGTTCTTGATGCCTATATTAGGCGGGCTTGGTATATCCATGAAGCCCTTATACAAATTCACTGTCCTCCTTAATTATATATATATATATTTGTTGCACTATTCACTTTTCACTGATTTAAATGAGAAATTATATATTTTTTAGTAGGGAATATTACTACTGTTTATATGCGTTCCTACTTTATAATAAATTGTAAAAATTGTATGTTTTGTTTTGTAAGTTATGTTAGTTACAAAAAGTAGGAACCTTTTGGGATTTAATTTTTGTTTAGGAATATGAATTTGGGATTGTGGTATTGGAGTTTCTTCTCACCAGAGGTCCATCTGGCATTCCTAATCCGAAAAGGTGTGGACCATGGAAAATCTAAGTACCATGAGCCAGGTTTCTACATATATGTTTGCTGTTTCGTGTTTAGGGTATATCTTCTTCCTATAACTTAAATTTTTATTTTTGTGGCTTTAATAAAATTAATTATTTCTAGAATTGTACAAGGCTTATTTTGTTTAAGTATATCTTTTAGGCAAAAAGGGGTTTCCAGTTTTCTTCCCTTAATTTGTTATATAGATTGTTTCTTAGTATTTCATAATTAGGGCAATCGAATATTATGTGCTGAATTGTTTCCGATTCATTTTTTGAGCATCTTAAACATTTTGGGGTAAAGTATTTTTTTATCCTGAATAATGTACTATTTGTATTAGCATGTCCGAATTTTAATTTACAAATCGTTATTATTTCCGATCTTTTTAATTTAACGTTTTTAAACCAAGGAGTATTGCTGTAGTTGTTATTTATAATGTACTTATACCATGATGCTTTGTTTGTTTCTTTTAGAGAACTGTTAAATTGGTCATTGTATATTTTTTTTAGGTCTGCCGTATAGTCGCCTAAAGGAATTATATAATCTTGACATATACTATCATTATCTATGGCTTCTCTAGCTAACTTATCCACGTATTCATTATGTGAAATGCCTACATGTCCTGGGACCCATTGTATAACTATATTTTTATTGTTTTTCGTTACCTCTGTTATTATGTTCCCTGTAAATTCATTACATTCTCCTTTTAATATGTTTTCGTCTATTTTTGTTATTGCGGCTTGTGAATCTGAGCATATAATAAATTTGTTATATGGAAGGTTTTTAACTAGTTGTACTGCTTTATAGATCGCGTATAACTCAGCTGTATAGCTTGATGTTATTGGGCTTAGTTTATATTTTTCTTCAAAATTTATTGAGGGAATATAGAAGGCAGCTCCTACTCCCGACATGCTCTTCGATCCATCTGTGTAAATTTGAATATGGTCTTTGTAGGTTATGTTTATAGCATTCTGAAATCTTTGTTGCAATTCTATTACATTTATGTTTTTTTTTTGTAATGTCTTTACTGTCTATGTTAGGGTTGCAAGTGAGGTTAATTATTGTTAATAAAATGGGTTTTTCTAATACACATGTTTCTATTGGTTTAATTAAATTGTCTGTGTAGCTTATGTTTAGTTTGCCCATACATGTGTTGAAGGCATTAAAATAAATTGGTAGTTTTTTCTTATCCCAATACCTGTAATTTGAGATCATATTTAGTTCTATGAGTTTTTGATGACATGTATGATTTTTGTTTGTTGCTATTTTATAAATGAATTTATCTGTTAAAAAGGCTCTTCTAAGATTTAGTGGAACTATTGCTGCTTCTGCCTGGAGTGCAATTAGAGGAGTTGTTTTAAAAGCCCCTAGAGCAATTCTAATTGCTTGGTTTTGAATTAGTTCCAGTTGATTTAGTTTGTTATTGGCAATATGTGCATAAAGAAAGCTGCAAAAATCTAGTTTGGCTCTTATGAGTCCTTTATAGATGTTTAGTAATAGTTCTGGGTGTGCACCTTTAGAAATACATGCCAGTGATTTCATTATGTTTAAATCTTTGACATTGCATACTTATTGTATCTAAGTGTATGTTGAAATTAATCTTATTATCTATTGTTACACCTAGAATTTTATGTGCATTTACTATGGGAATATTTTCTTTACATAAAGAAAGCATTTGTTCGTTATTTTGGGTTCTTCTTCTGGAGAAATTCATAACTTTACTTTTTTTGGTGTTGAAATTTAGGTGGATATTATTAAAATTTTCTTCTAGCTGTTTAAGGGCCTCTTGCATTGTGGATAGGGCTATGTCTTGTAGTTTGTGGGCATAATAAATTATAATATCATCTGCATATTGCAGAGACGTAACCTGTTCGGTTATATATTTGTTAATCTCAGCTATATATACAGAAAATAACAATGAACTTAGTACGCTTCTTTGCGGTAGGCCTCGTGATATGTGTCGAGTGATGTGGGATTGAGAGTCTGTTAATGTTATTTTCCTGTTTGTTAGCCATTTGTGGCAGTATGTGATAAAGCTTCCAGGAATGCCTATCTTGTGCATTTTACTTAGTAAAGTAGGGATATGTACCAGGTCATATGCTTTAGATAAGTCTAAAGACGCACAGATCATAGTTAGGTCGTGAGTAAGTGATATTTGAATGTCACTTACAAAATGTAATAAGTAGTCTGCTACTCCTCTTCCTTTTCTAAATCCATATTGTGAATCGGGTATAAGATTGTATTTTTCTAGAAACCATTCTAACCTGTTCTTAATCATGGTGTTTAATATTTTTATGAAACAAGGAATTAGAGATATAGGTCTATATGATTCTTCCTGATTTTTATCTGATTGTGGTTTATGTATGGCTATTATTTTAAAATGTTTCCAAATGTCAGGTATATGTTTAGTCTTATCTGTCCAAATATCATTGAAAATGTGTAATAAGGTTTCCCAAGCATTTTTTGGGAGCTTTTTAATTATAATGTAACTGATTCCATCTATTCCTGGTGCAGAGTTTTTTTGTTTTAGATTTAATAGCTTTAGTTAATTCCAAGAATTTAAAAGGAGCCTCAAGAAAGTGATTTTGGGTTTCTATTATAGGAGCTTTGATTTCCTGTATGTGTAATACATATGAGGGGCTGAAAACATCCATTATTTTTTCACATAGATCTGTATCATAGAAAAGGTTTTTTTTATTGTGTGTAGAAAAGGTGCCTCTCCATTTTTTTATAATGTTCCATGCTTTTTTTGGTTTGGTAGTTTCCAGTTCTTTACATAATTTTTCCCATCCCTGTTTTTTTGCTTTATTAATAATTAGTTTTGACTGCATTACTGTTTGATTATATTTATTATAGTTGACTAAAGTCATGTTTTTTTTTATTTTTTTTAGGTTTAGTCTCCTTAAGGCTACTGCCTTGGAGCATTCTTCTGTCCACCAGGTTTTTGGGATAAATTTTGCTTGTGGAACGTTATTGGGTTTTTTAAATGAAGGTATTGCTATAGCTGTTGCTTTATTAATAATATTATAGAAAGTGTCTATATCTATTTTTTTGGACATTTTGTGATTTCTTTTTTTATTACGTCTCCAAATAATTTCCAATTTGCTTTGTCATAATTTGGTTTGCAATTGTATTGTAGTATATTATGTTCTTTATTATTGTGTTCAAGGTATGTGGTATCTATCTGAATGATTATTGGGTAATGATTACTTCTTATGGGATCTGAAAATACTTGCCAATTTTGTATATAGTTGTGTAGTAATGGAGTTACAAAAGTTAGGTCTAAAGGTGCAGATTTCCTAAAAGGTGTTGCTACGGTTGTATGCGACCTATCATTTAACATTATAAGGTTTGAGTGGTTATATGCTGAGAAAATAGCTTTACCTCTAGGGCATGTTTTATTGCTACCCAAAAAAGGGTGATGGGAGTTAAAATCCCCGCAAATCATTGTATATTCACCATCATTTGATGATATTATTTTATCCCAAATTTCTGGATTATATTTGCCTGGTTTACAATAATAATTATAAATTGAAATGGTTTTTTTAAAACAAATTATGTTAATGCCTATTGCTTCTATTGGATTTACATTATTTATAATTAATTCATTACATGGTATGGAGTTATGAACAAAAAAGGCAACACCTCCGTAACCATCATCCCTATCTTTTCGGTATATGCTGTAGTTTGTTATATTTATTTTATTATTTTTTGTTAACCAAGTTTCCTGTAATATTGCTATATGAATATCATTTTTGTTTAAAATATTCTCTAATTCAGGGAGTTTAGGTAAAATTGATTGTGTATTCCATTGTAATATTTTTAGGTTATTGATTTGTTTCATTAATGGTCTGTAAAAATGATTTAAAATATTTTTATTTTTAAGCTTTTGTCTTTTAGTTATATTCAAAAAGTTTTATCATCTCTTTACTGGATTCTGATATTTATTTGTATTTTTTGTTAGGCCTATCAATTTCGTAGAGGTTTTTTGTTTAAAATTGTTCTCTAGACTTTCAACAAATTCAACTATTATTTCATCTGCTTTTTTTTTATTTAAGACTTTTTCCTCTTGCATTTTTTGTCTTAGTTCTTCTAGTTTTCCCTGTAATAAATGCAAAAGGTTGTCCCTATTTACTGGGGAGGTTACCTTTGGTATATTTTTGTTAGATATTTGAGATGTAGATGGTTTATTTACATATGGTAAACCAGTTGTATTTACATTAGGGTTATTTTTTAATGGTTTGACGAAATTTGCATAATTTACTTTCCTACTGCTGGTATAACTATTTGGGTTTGGGTGTGTTTTATAGTTAGGCTGATGATCTGTGATAATTGTTTCTACCTCTTCTCTTAATGGTGAGAATCTGTTTTGTGTATCTAAAATTTCATTTGGTCTGTATGTTTTACTTGTGTATAGGTTAGGTTTGTAAATGGTTGGAAATTCCCTTTCAACTGTTTTATAAGTTGCTTGTGCAAATGTTTTTGGTTTGTTTTTGTATCTATTAATATATTTTGGGTTTATTGGTGGAAAGTATTGACTAGCTTCGTAAAAATTTTCGTTGTGATAGCTCATTCTTTCTAAAATATTTTTTTGTCTAATATATTCCGGACAGTTTTTATTATTACTGCTGTGCTGACCATTACAGTTAACACAGCATAGTGGTTTGGAGCATTCTTCAGAGTGGTAATTTTCACCACAATCTCTACATTTTCGTTCCTTATTACAAGGTGAATTAGCTACATGTCCATAGGCAAAACACCTATAGCATTGCCTAACCGGAAATGTATATCTTTCGACACACATTCTGACATAATTTAAGGTTATAAATTCTGGTAATTTATCAGAATCAAATGTTATTTTAATAAAGTGAGTATTAATTAAGTCATTATTAAATCTTTTTTTTATTCTTTGCACTTTAATGATAGGGAAATTACTTTCACTTTCATTCATAATCTCTTCTTCCGACACCTCTGGTTCAGCATAGACTACTCCGGTACATTCCACTTTACTGGAAGGGACAAAAACTATATATTGTGTTAAAAAATGTGAATCTAACAGATTGTTAGCTGCACTATAATTTTTACAAGTTACAGTTAGATTTCTACCTGTTCTTTTAATATGATCGATGTCCTCATGATGGTTTTTAATTATTTTTCCTACCAGGAAAGGGTTAATTTTTTGTTTATCTTTACTTTGAATAATGATGTCATACGGACCTTCATTATAATATTTATATGTTCTAAATTTTTGGGTGTTCATTTTCTTAATAAAAGGTTCCTGTAATGATTTATCATTAGTATTAGTTTCATTTAATAACTCATCAAATTTTCTTTTATTTTCATTAGCTTGGGTTTGTTCTACATATGTAATTATCTTGTTTTCTGTATTTTCTAATTCTAATAATTTTGCAATCGCCAATTGTGTTTCATCGTCCATATTTTGAGGGATGGCTGGACTTTCTGCCATGCGGCAAGTCCAGCCGATGGTTTATTTTAAAGGAAGATTCTAGAAAGAATATTACGTTTGCTACAACTAAATAATATGTATACAATAATAATAGTCTATTAAAAGGAGGTGTTTGTTTAACTAAGAACTATTAATATTAGTTGATATTACATTTTGTTTTTTAAGTACTACAGGATAGACTATGTTAAGGAAATCTACTAAATTAGTTTAAACACGAAAGAAATACTTGCTCGCAATCAAACTTCTCAATCCACGTTCTGTCACTGCTGAAAGTACACTGTAGATCCTACTTCTAAGCTGGGGTAGAGCCGGTAAGGGCCATGTAA
>JAGFPH010002050.1:11271-29015 GCA_018207615.1 Philaenus spumarius
CTGTAGTCGTACAATCTCTGGGAGATCAATCTGTTTAAACAATCTGTTCGGTCAATCTGTAAATATGTAGTTGCAATATTTGGTGCATTGGTCTGTGGAATCAATACGTGGAAGCAATCAATAGGATCTGTGGAAAGCACTGTTGAAACAATCTGTGACGTAAACCTTATCGTCATGACATATGTTTGTCGTTGCATATTTATTGTAGTAATCTGTAAATAAATCATCATATTCATTTAGTAGGTCAATCAAAGTTGACTTATAATACTTATTTATTATTTTCCCAAAAATAGTGTAATGATATAATGATTTTTTTTTCTATTTTAAATAATAAAATAATATGAAACCATGACGTGAGTAATTATAAAGATTATTTAACAGCAAAGTGATGTTTATATATTAACCCATCGTAATAATAGCAAATTAAAAATCTTTCGACTTTTTAAACAGCTGTCGTTGTATTTTCACCTCATATCTCATCGATAAGACATTGAGAATGGTTTAGATTTTATAAATACTTGTGTTATTTTAGTGGACTACAAGCACCACTAATTAAACAAAGTAATTGATGTAAATTATTTTAAAAACAAACAATAATATCATACATTCGTGGGTAATTTGAAAGATACTCTTCTGTCTTTTATTATGTGTCTTTGTATTGTATTTTATATAAAGATTAACAGTACTTTAAATCGATCTAGGTGGTGGTAATAATCGACTGTTTGTGAATAACAGTAATATAGTTTATATGTCATGTATCAATTAGTTAAAATATAATGAAACTATACATTTTTCACTCAAAAATTAAGCCGCTTGTTTACATCCTGTATATTATGTTGATGTTTTTAATTTACTGTTTGAGGTTAAATATCCATACTAAGATCTAAGAGCTGTTATTAAAAAAACTTTTTAAAGAATGTTTCTCACTTCAATTCATTAAACTTTTACGGATGAATGAATAAAAAACATTGTTTAAATATTCTATTAAATATTGTATAAATATTAAACTTGGTATACTAAATAATTAACAAAACTGAGAGAGCCATTAAATATGTTGATTGACTATAATAATAACAGTAATCAACAGTTTCCTATAATATTTCCATAACCACCTTATTTCAAATTTTGAAACAATTATTTGTATTTCTAACTTTTAAGTTCGGTTTTTGTAAAGAACGCTATCTGTCGGACGTAAAATCAACACAAACTATTCTAAATATTGTATGGAAAAGAGAGCGCCATAGTAAATAATTAATAAATGTGTTTACTACAGCAACATGTAGTATGTTGGTACAGCAATCAGCTGTTTGCTAAAATATTTCCATTATAACAGCTGATTTCATAATTTCAAACAATTATTTCTATTTCTTACTTTTAGGTAGCGCTTTTTTTAAGTGTAGACCATTGCTGGTTTTGTTTTTTAAACTTTATAATAACTGATGGTATAAAACATACAACATAATTTGATTTGGATATTTAACATTATTTAAAATCTTAGCTTTTAGATTATTTTTAATCGTAATTGTTAATGTAAAGAAAACTAAACATATGTGTCTGGAATAATCCAACAGGGTTGGCGTGTGGAGCACGCAGGTGTCTCCCCTAGTACTATCATATCGCTGTTAATATTATTTCGTAGTTTTAAATGTTCAACTAAGCTTATGCAATAAAATAATACAACGTTTAGAAAGCCATAGAATCGCAATCATTTAAAAAATAAAACATAGGCTAAATTCTATTGGTAAAACAAAGTTAACAGCAATTTTAATAGTACAAAGTTATATATATTTATGTGATGTTCCCACATAAACATGTTCACGTTGTATTGGATTTAAACCAATTACGTTTACAAGGTATATTGAGATTGTTTATCGGTTATTCGCGGAGCAGAATCTGGCTGATAGATTGTTTTAGGTCCCCTACAGAAGATCAGTTTTAACTGTCAGTTAGAATTGATCGTCTGTGTGCAAGATTTGGACTGAGCTCAGGCCAAAAAACTGGACTGATGGAATTTCATTAAATCGAACTGACATCAGTCCGAACTGACCGTGGTATGGTCGTCTCAGTTCAGTCGCTCAGTCCAGCCATTCGCGCATGCGCAATGTTGTAGTTCCGCGCAGGTCCCAACCGTCTGCCCTACTGCCCTACACAACAACAGTCCACTGCTTTGTGTTCGTTGCATTAAACTGTGGTGTACGTACTGTCTCGCTTTCGACGTTTAACTGTGTTTATTTTGTGAGTTTTTTTAAGTGGTGAAAGTATTTTTTTGTAATAGTAAGCTCGACTTCTTGGAGCAAAGACTTTTTACTGGAATTGTTAGGGGGCAAGAATGCCTCTGGAAGTTAACCAGCAACAAAAACAAACGGGATGAATCATACAAAATGCTTGTCGAAAAAGTCCGAGTGACTGGGGTGAAATTATAGTAGAATACTTCAAATCTTCCAACGGTCTTCCCTTTGCAAAGTATCTGAGTGTTGCGGTGAGTCTCTCATGTGGAGTTATTGAGGACCGCATATTTGTGTCTTCCTTCTTAATTAAAGGGGATATTTGTGACAGAAGTTCCAAATAGGTCTTCTCGTCCATCCTCAAATAATTATACCAGTCCTTCGGATGAAAACGAAGCTCTTTCAAAATATTAACATGCGAATATTGTTCCCGCTTCAACAACCAATCCTTCACCAACATATGTTGCCTTCTTCTTCTCTTCCGTCTTTTTACAATCACACACACAACTACACTATACAGTAACAAGAGTTCTGCGTCGGTCATTTTTCAACCGCAAACAGCTGACACAGTCAACTCAAATCGTGACTTCGAGGTGGACTGATGTCAGGCAAAACTGACCGTGTGAAGGCTATTGGAGCCTTTAGTTTTAACTGTCAGTTCTAACTGACATTTTAAACTGACAGTTAAAACTGATCGTCTGTAGGGGACTTACAGTTTTGCACAGGTATAAACCTGCATAACTTATATTCTTCGACTGTTTGAACAGAATAAAACAAGAACAGAATATTTAGAATAATGAAACAATTACTTAAACAAAGCAAATAGTTAAAAGTAGGTCTTAACTCAAGACATTGTAATATGAGATTATTTGTATTGTCCTAGTTTCGCTAGAAGTTCCTAGATCAGTACTTGAAGTTCAATATTGAAACATTAAGCAATATAGCGATACAGATTGTAGACTTTAAAGTATTATTTAATCAGTGAGAGAAGTAATTGAAATACAGTAAACATAAAGCTATTGTTTTGAGTCTTGTGATCTCAACGAATAAGTCTCGAAGCAACATTTATATAATTATAATCTATTGAGATCTTACACAGATTGATCAGGAAAGCAAAAATGTTTTCATGAATACATTTACAGTTTTTGTACAGTTTCAGTTTAGGATATTTCTTGAAGTTCCTGCTTCGTGTCTAAATGTTAGGATTGGTCAGTTTATGTACTCTCATCCAGGGCTATAGAATATTCCCTATAGAATATGTAGAATATAGAATATATAATGTATTCTATAGCCCTGACTCTCATCTCTCTTTGTCACACGTAATACTTTGTAATACGGCAAATTAAGAGCACATCAAGATCAAGTCAGCTAATAAGTTTTATTTTATTTTATTCATTTATTTTTGTATTTTATCTATACTAATATTACAAAGAGGTAAAATTTGTTTAGTTGTCTGTATGTAGAGGGTAATCTCTGGAACTACTAAACCAATTGAAAAATTAGTTTTACTAACAAGAAGCTACACTATCTCTGGGTAACAAAGGCTATAATTCATTTTGATAAAAAACATTTTTTATTCCAATATTTATAAATTTAGTCGGACGAAATTCTAAGGTTAGTCCTAGACTGATGAACCAACACATAATTCTTGAGAGTATGTGTTAATACATTTATTACCATAGCAACAAGCTTAATAAAATAACAGTTAAAACAGCTGTTTGCTCTAATATTTCCTTTAACAGCTGATTTCAAACTTTGAAGCAATTATTTGTATTTCTAACTTTTAGGTTAGGTTTTTATTAAAGTGTAGACCTAAGCCTTGCTGGTTCTTTTAACCTTTATTATGACCGCTGTTATAATAAATTATTACCATACATTATTTACCATCTTAACTTTGGGGTTATTATTAATCCTACATCTTTATAATAAAGAAAACTAAACATGATTAATATGTGTATAGAAGGTCCCAACGGGGTTGGCGTGCGGAGCACGCAAGGGTTTCCCCTAGTATTTTATATATTAATTAGTTATTATTTTTACATCTATTCATTATTATTACTTTTTTGTTTTTTTAGGGATCCCTTTGCACATTGTAACTGTATGAAAGCAGTTTGAAATACGCTTATTTTTATAGTTACCTAAGTAAATTTATCCTTAGAACGAGTTATAATGCAGAGAACATTTTTGACATCTGTGTAGGGAAAATTGTTCTGGGCCATTAACCCAATATGGCAACAGCGATCGTGAACAATATAATGATTTTCTAAAAGAAGATTATGAAGTTTAATAGTCGACTTCTTTCTAGTTGGTTGTAAGGAATTTCGTTTTTGCCTTCTTTTTGTTTTCATATGAAAGTTTATACCTCTGGAAAATAATATTTGTGTTAACTACATACATTTTCTAAGCTTTTCGAATAATTCGTTTTAGTAAGTGTTAAAATTAGCTTTTCTATTTTCATATTGTAATATAGTGACTGGCAACAGAAACATCGTACAGATTTCTGTGAGGACGTCCTCAATTGAATTCCTTTTGTTTAAATTTACGTTCGAACATTAGGATAAAGTTCTAGAGCGGTTTTTTTTGTTCGTAGTTGGGACCTTTACAATTTGGCGTGAAGGTGGATACTTTATAATTTCATCTTGCAGGCTTAAGTCTGGTAAAAGAATGCATTACGTTGATATAATAGGATATTGTAATAACTCAAATATTATTCCCTATTAATTAATTTATAAAAAACAAAAAATCACTGCCAACTAAATAAACGGTATCAGTTAACTGACACAAACTTTCTCCCAACTTACTGTAGTCAAAATAATATTGTTTTCAATCATTTTATTTATTACTTTTTAGAACAAAACAAAAAAATAATATTCTAACTACGTCAAAAGTATAAAAAAATTATTGTCCCAGGCGGGATTCGATCGCGCGACCTTTGAATTACTGGCCGTGATCGCTACCATGGTGCTACCCCGTGCGGCCGCCGCCGCGATGCTAGATTGACAACATAAACTTGTTTATTTTTAAACATTTCCCCATAATTAAAAAAAAGCCGAAGTTTTGATAAAAGCGGGTGGTGTCATTTTGTTTGGCATCTTAAGCACTATAAATACTGAAAATTTGATCAAAATCGTTAGAGCCGTTTTTGAGAAATTTGCATTTTTGTCGTTTTTATGGGTATTTAGGGGTAAATTACCCTTAAAAATTAAAAATTCCAAAAAATTAAAAAAACGCCTGGAGATATTAGGGTTTAGTACCTACATACCAAATTTCATGAAAATCGGACCAATAGTGTCCCCTCTGGTCGTGTATACATACTGACACACTGACAGACAGACACCACGTTAAAAACACTTTTTTGGGTTCAGGGAGCACCAAAACAAAAAATTCCACTAAAAATATTTTTGGGTTCAGGGAGCACCAACACAGATAATTGCACTAAACAATTTTTTGGGGTTCTGGGAGCACCAAAACAGATAATTCAACTGAAAATTCAAATTCGAACATTTTTACGAAAACAATACTTTCTCCATATACTACGTATAGGGTGGAGAAAGTAAAAATGGGCAATTGCAGGAAACTAATTTCTTTCATGATAATATAGTAATTTAATTACAAGTAAACATAATGAAAACTGTTTATTGAGTTATTGGAAAATGGATAATTATAAAGGAACTAACTTATAGTTTTTTAAATTCGTTAAATTTAATTTTTTAAAGTTTAAGAAATAAAGGTGGACATCTACATTTAAGTAAATTATTGTAAACTAGGGGAAACCACTGCGTGCTCCGCACGCCAACCCCGTTGGAATCTTCTATACACATAATCAGGTTATGTTTTCTTTATAATAAAATTGTATGATTAATAATAAACCCAAAAGTTAAGATCGTAAGTAATGTTAAATATTATTATAAAATAATAATAACCTCAACACTTTTTTAACGTCCTGCTGTTTTGCACTTTAAGGCTAATGAAGACGGGACAGTTTTACGTGGAATCCGAACCACAGCCAATCATGTCTGTTAAGAAACCATTTAGAAAATTATTTGGGGTCCTAACCTCAAAATTAAGATGGTAAATAATATAAAATTAATGTTCAAATCAAATTATTTCGTATATTTTATAACGACAGTTATAATAAAGGTTAAAAGAACCAGCAAAGCTCAGGTCTACACTTTAATAAAAACCTAACCTAAAATTTAGAAATACAAATAATTGCTTCAAAGTTTGAAATCAGCTGTTGATGGTAATGTTAGAGCAAACAGCTGTTTTATATGCTATTTTATTCAATTGATTGCAATGGTATTAAATGTAAATACATGTGTTGGTTCATCAGTCTATGCCTAACCTAAGAATGTTTTCCGACTAAATTTACAAATATTTAAATTTAAAATCGTTTTATCAAAATGAATTATAGCCTATGTTGCTCAGGGATAGTGCAGCTTTTTATTAGTAAAATTATTTATTCAATCTGTTCAGTAGGTCCAGAAATTACCCCCTACATATAAACAAACAAACAAATTTTGCCTCTTTATAATATTAGTATAGACTATATTAGAGTATGGCAATGATTTCTCTACTATTCAAGTCGTTCTGTTGTCCATGACATCTTGTGCTAGGGAATCCATTTTATATTAGATAATTTACAATTAACTTTTAACTTTTTAAAATAATATTTTATCGTGAAGTGCATGTTTTTATACTTTTTACAGCTTTTCGGATCATAATTATGAACTCCGATTTCCACATAGAATATTATTTAAAAATTGAACTATTTTAATGAATAATAATACACTGAAACCTGGTTTATTCGAAATTGATGGGACCAGACTCTTTCCATAAAACGAAATATCGGATAAACCGATTTTGGCGTTTTTTACAAATATTAGGCCTAAATTACAACGTTATCTGCTGTTCTTACTGTACAGTTATTGCATGGTGTTGTATTTCTTACAAAACAAGACTTTATATGATCATACATCAAGGGACGTTGTGGTGACGAGCTCAATTGATGTATAACAAAATATTTACAGTATTAAAAAACACAATTTTCTAAAAAATTTCCTGATAAACCGAATTTTCGGTTAAACGAGGTTGTAGTGTAATTATTGTGTAATGAATTACAATATTATATTCAACCTAATCTTCCTTTTTGCTGATTTGGTAGGCTTTTGAGATTAGGCTTCGGTCGAGTTAAGTAATCAATTTAAATTATTTACATATTTATTTAGCAAAACATATTAGGAATTGTTTGATTGAAACTGAATAGTTGACCGAACTGTGAACTGCTTGTCGGAACGTCTGACCTACAAATACATGTGCAAGCCAGAGTAAGATATGGGCGAACTTTAAGTTAATGAATACTTAAAACTTTGTCCATTAGTTGAAGTGCTCTATTTAGTTGACGGCGAGGAGTTGGATAATATTGTTAAATGTAGTGTGTTTATATGTCCGTCGTTACGCCGATACAATTCTGAAATGGCTCGATCAATTTAGAAAACTCATTTAACACTTTCAGAATATAATTTTGAATAAATAAAATAGAAGAAGCAGTAGGATATCAATTCAAACTTAGAAAGAAGATTATTCCAATAAAATACGATAACATATCGTGTTGTGTATGTAATGTGTAGAGAGTGTCTATGTTTTGTAAATATATGCGAAACCAGTTATAAAAACCTCAACAAACCTGGTTAGTTAGTTATGAATAAATACGTGACGTAAATTGTTATTTTGTTAGGTTTATACTTTATTTTTAATATAGGCCTATAGTGTAAAAGTACTTCTTCCATAATTAATTAACTTGGTAAAAATCTAAAAGAATATTAACAAAGCATGTTAAAAAATTCAAATTCACACTTGCATGTAAACACAATAGGTACTAGATTTCTTTCCTATTTTTAAAATAACAGCTTTAACATGATTCGTTTTTAAATATGTTTTACAAAATATATACTATTAAAGTCAATAATAAAGTGTAAACTTTACCACCTGATTCTCTCTCTCTAAATTTTATAAAACTATTATTAGATTTTGACTTTTGATTAGCTAAGCCCTCTGGAATTCCCAGATACTGGACTTTGGGTTAATACAACCTTGCTTTGTTATTCATGTTTCTCGACTCCTAATAGTAAAAAGTCCAGTACCTGGGAATTCCAGAGGGCTTAGCTTTACTGTTTTTATACTAATTACTATGTTTTATAACTTAGATTGAGTGATCTACTGGATTAACCCTTTTAAAAAATAACGGATGTATCATCTTTAACATTTCAATGTTATTTATTTAAATGGGGAAAAATTGTAACTTTGATTGGCCATTTTGTTGTATAGAGTCAACATACAGACCTGCGCTTTGCGCCAATCTTCTTCTTTTATCGAGGCCTTTAAAATGAGGGGTTCTCATTAAAAATTTTCGACTTACCCTCAAAATACCCCATTTTTGGGTGAAGGGTTAAAATTTACGATACGCCAAAAAAATTCTATTTTTGTTCATGTTAACAATCCCCAAAGCAAATCTGTCTATTTCTATTAATAAAAAAAAATAATAGGGTGGGGGACTTTTAAGAAACCTGGTATAAAGAGGGGTAGATAATATTGAGAATGTTTTTTTAGAAACAGAAAAATCACAAGTCTTATATAAAAAATAAAAAAACAGATTAGAGTTATTAATCTTCTAAAAGCGATGCTAGGAACTTTGTTTTGAAAGGATTTTTAATAACACCAACCATTAGTTCAAGGAATGAAAACATGAATCACACTATCAAATCCGTTCAAAGTTATTTTAAACAATATAAGTATTAGCTAAAACTTATGTCTGTAACATTTATTGAAAAGGCGTAACCTTACTGCAATGAATGGGCGACTAAAATGAACTCAAAGTGAGCGATACATTACCTAGCATGATTACAATTATCCTTATATATTATTATTTCTCAAAGGTGTTTTGTTATCTCTAAGCGATATCTCCCTTAATTCTTCATCTAAATTAATTATTCAAGCATCATTCTAAAGCTTATGTTCATCGCTATTGACGAAAAATAGACAAACAGCTTAAAATTCATGTTTTCGTTACAAAAATTGATTACAAAAATTTTTATGTTATACTTCATATGGTTCTTAATGAAAGATGCCATCTATTAACAATCTGTTTAACTAGAATGACAGCTGTTAGTCATATTTTTTACATTCTAAGATTCTATAATATGGAAACTGTTATTTATAAAGCAAATAAATAAACGTAATTAACCGAATTAAATCATCTTGTTAAATCAGGTAAGTGTAGGCCTACTGCTAACTTGTGAAATATTCGCACGGGTCAGCTAGTTGTTTTAAATCTTCTAAATATTAAAAAAAAAACATTAAAATCTGAATTTAGATTTAACACGTTCACTGCTGTGCAAATTTCGTATTTCCTATGCTACGAGCTGATCTTTTATTTTTTATATTTATCGTCTAAATGAGTAGGAATTACTTTATTTTTTATTTTTAAACCTTTCTACGTAATAATCACTAGTATTTTAAAGCGGTCGCACATGTGCGTCCATAGCACATATGCTTAAAATTGGCGTGCGGAGGACATAATGCATTATATATTGAAAATACTCCGAATACGGGGGTTGACATGCGAAGCACGCAATGCATTGTTTATTGAAAATACTCCCAATATGCAAGTTAGCGTGCGAAGCACGTAATGTATTGTGTACTGAAAATACCCCCAAAATGGGGGTTGGCGTGCGAAGCACGCAATACACTGTGTATTTAAAATTCTTCCAATAGGTCGGTTGGCGTGCGAAGCACGCAATGCATTGTGCATTGAAAATACTGTACTCCCAATACGGGAGTTGGCGTGCAATGCACTGTGCGTCGGCCGCTTCTCATATTGTTCAGTGTCATCAAGCTCACATGTGCATCCTTAGCAGTGAACGTGTTAAATGAACATTCTCTAGCTAAATGTGGTTTATACTGAATACAAGATATCGGTATAAAATTAATTTTACGCTGTCTATATCGTTCTAATGTTGTTCTATGGGAAATAATATTTTAGAAGACTTGATTACCTTAGTAAATTAATATTATTTAATTGATTAATTGATTATTACATATTTCTACATTAAATATGAAACGGCAATAATATAATTATAATGAAGATATATAATTTGCTCGAGAACATAATTAACGTTAATTGTTTTCTTTAGTAGTTGTAGGCTATATTTCTTACTTACCTATAAACTACGAATGCGCCTGTCTGGAAATGCCTAAGCCACGATTTAATTAAATAAGTTTACTTCCAACAACGGAGACTGGCTGGGTTGTCGTGCACAGTAACGAGAAAAACAAGCGGACAGGTGTCACACCTTTTTTTATTTAAGCTCGTGTTTCCCTATGGAATTTCCTTCTTACATAATTTAATGTCATAACTGAAGTTATTTGATTTAAAGTTTGACTAGCGTTGTTATGACGATTATGTGTTGGAGGAATCCTTTTCTTACGATTTATTTACACCATACATTTCAAATTTAAAGTTAAAATGTTACTTATACGCCTTATTAAGTTTAAAATATAGTTGATTCACAAAAAAAAATAGATTAGGAATAAGTTAAGTAAGTGTGAATTTGCTAAACAAATATTGAGTTTTAACGAATCGTAACAGTTGATGTTTCAAAACAGGAGAAACAAATTTGAATTGTTAACTTCTAAATGATGAAAATCAAGAATACAATAGTTTATGAATAGGTTGGACTTATGGTTTATTTATTATGACAGATTCAGATGTTATGCTATAGTTATAAATCTACTCTTGGGGATGATGTGATAACAAAAATACACGAAGAAAAATCGGAAATAAAATATAGTGAACTTCCGTAAACATATTACCTATTGTTTACGATTTTCATTAACATCCCTATATTAATTGTATCATACAGTGTTCATGAAGTCCCTTTCACCCCCTGGAATATTTTTTTTTACTGAAAATAATTTAACAAAACTTTGTATATATGTTGTGTTGCATAACAGGACACATTTTTTAAAAATTTCTGACCCTCTATGATTTTGGGGGGTTTAGGGGGCAAAGGGGAATACAAATTTCAAATATAAAGGTAGGTCGTGCAATACACCTTTGAAAATCTTATTAAAAGATGAACACAATGGCGCAAACTAGAGCTTAATATCTTGCTTCGTTTCAAAGTAATGGGAAATCAAAGTTATGGGACATAACATGCAACCTACTTCCTAAAATTAACAAATTAATAACCTGCTTCGATGCTATGATAACAATATCTTTTTCCAGAACTTTGATTGCCCTTTACTTTAAAACGAAGCGAGATACTAAGCTCTAGTTTGCGCCATTCCTTTTCTTTTTTAATAAGCTTTCCAATGGTGTATTACATGGCCTACCTTTGCATTTGAAATTTGTAGCCCCCCCCCCCCTTCCCCAAATTCATAAAGGTTCAGATATGTCAAACAATTTGTCCTGTTATGTATACGTATAGTTTTGTTAACTTATTTTGAATAACAAAAATAATAAAGGGGTTAAGGAGACTTTATGAACACTCTGTATTGCCATTCTTTGGGTTCTCCACTCAGTCTTCCCTTAAGAAACTCTTGCTTCTTAATCTTAGTGCATTCGCTTTTAGCCGTAAAACTTTGCTGTTTAATGTTTAAGAGATCTTATTGTATGAGCTTAGCTTTTTCTGTATATCTGATTATTATGAATGAATTCAAACTCATAAACAGAATTCATTTTCAGAAATTAAATTTTGGTTGCAACAGACGATCAGTATATTCTTACTTTCACCTTTTTCTTTGGGCTTTTATGCACGTTATACCATCCTATTAATTATTTGTGTTAAAACAATTTTGTAACAAATAATTTGTTAGAGGTAGTACATTATAATGCTACAATTTTCGATAAAACCAAATTATAATTGATCTTTTACATTGTTTAGTGTAACAGCAGCCAGAAATCCCAATTGAAATGTCAAATTAATAATGCATTAAAAAATTTACCTATTTTACGTATTTCATAAAAGCTAAATTATTATTTACAACACAGCTGGTAATTACTTCAGCTGTTATGAAATCCCTTTATTATCCTTGTTATTGAACTGTGGATAGCATCTATTTTAATCAATGCAGAGCTAAGGATTGTCAACCAGAAGTTATGTGAGATTAATATCTCAAAATGTCAATATACAAGGGGCACAATGTTCAAATTTGACAGTTTAACATTTGTAACTTAGAGTCGAGCTAAATTCAGAAAAGAAGAAACAGCTGGTTTTAAAGAAACTGTTTTAGTTACAACGTTTGACTATTTTTCAGTTAAAATTATAACGCCCAAAGAATAATCATAAATAATTTCAAACAATAATTATCGATTGCCTTTTACAGGAGCAAATTGTTTTCGATATAGTAAAAAATGTTTGATAAACTTTTGAATATTTTGTCGACTGTTGACTATTTCCTAAAGTTATATAAATACATTTTCTCAGATTTTGTTAGATCTATTCAAATTATATTATTCAATTCATTATTTCTATTTAAATTTATGATTTATCTAATATTTGCTATAAAAATCATATCTTTATCAAGTTCCATTTGATTGAAACGACTATGCAAAACTGAAACATAGATAATGTGCTGAGACAAGCATAAATCTTATGATTTTTACAAATCGGCCAAGTAGTTTTTGATAAAATTTTTATTTTTGAAAATTGTTATGACAACAAAGTTAGCTCAACAAAAATTGCATGCATAAATAGAAAGGTTGCGTGTGACTGATTGTTATGTAATAGGCCTACTTATCGTTCGTTAATTCTGTAGCCAGACGAAATAAGGCTGCCAATATTGAAATTGATCAATATCGTTGGGCTTAGATACCTTTGATAAAATGTTGTAAAAATAATTTAGTATTCTACTTTTCCATAGACTGTTTAGTGATTGAAATATTCCTAAAGTTACAATACTCAATGTGTAAACTAAACTAAACGGTTGACTATAAAACTTACTTAATATATATTCAATTGCTTGAGTTTTTTCTTCTGATCGTTTTATTCAAACGGTTTTTGTACATTCTTCATGAAGAAAATATAACGTATTAGATTTATTCTTTTGAACAAAGGTACTTGGTAGAATTCCATTTTCAGGAAAACATTAAACGTAATATTAAATCAAAGTGTATAAGTATAGTTGACCTTAGTCGAATGCCTTTACTAATTATTTCATCTGCGAGGCAGCAGATATTGTTTTAATGTTTGTACTAGCTGCATCGTAAATGTCATAAATTGTGAAAATGTAGCTGGCTAGGCTTAAATGTATTTGTAGAATTTCAGTAAATATTGTGTGCTGTGTTTTCAACAAAGACAATTAATTTCTAAAGTCCGAATGACGCTCAAATAAGATCAGGACGTCAAGGCGTCAATACTAACGAGGAGGCTGATACTCGCGCCCAAGAAGGAACAGTTTGCGGAACCGGAGCTGACGTATTGCATTAGTCGTCCAATTACTGAAAGTACAAACGGGCCAGAGAAGTACCATGTCACAGGTAACGAAGATGCCATGACCGCGAATTGACGAAGCACACCATCAATGGATTGAACCTGCACTAACTATGTGTTTGATTGGGCTTCTACTAGAACTGGAAATGGACACTGGAAAAGCGGTTTTCTCGAAATTAGATCCAACAAATTGATTGCAAACATGTTTAAAAAGTCAGCAAAATGTTTTTTAACGAAGGAGCCTAAGCGAGTAAGAGAGTGAATGGTTATGGGTTGACGCCTATGAGTATAGTCTCTTAAAGGTATGAACACATTCAGATAAGTGTTCGCGGTGCCATAAGAGTGTGATCAAATGAGAGACTTTGTATTTATAATTTTATTCTATAATATTAGTTGCTTTTATTTAACACAAATAAGTTATTTGCTCATCAGTCATTAGAAGTCAACCGATATTCCCTCTGTGTTAGAAATAATCAATGTTCTAAGAGTACATAAAATACACAAGATTATTTTAAAAGACTCCAAAGGCAAAGGTCCGCGGACCGAATCCGGATAAAGATCAAGGATGTTTGCTGATTGGAAAAAAGTTGATTTCAGGTGATGAAAAGACCATAGGGTGCCTTAAGCCGTATAACGAGAAACAAAATTACGAAAGAAGATTAAACTTTTAATTTTTCTAAAGTAACCTTCAAAAGTTAGTAAAAAAGTTTCCTCATGCATTGATTATGTTTCATGTGGGCTTCACGTGTGACAAGGCAGATACACTTCTGACCACACTTGTTGCGGTTGTTAAGTTTTGAAAGCAAAGCCAGGGTGAATATTTTGTCTTCGAGAAAACCTAGTAAAAATTTTAATCAGGACTTTGAGGTGGATTTTCAATTTTCAAACTCACATTGGTTAACGACGTTTTCTGGCTGCCTGGGGCAGAAGGTCGAACACAAAAGATCAGCCAACATTGATTATTTCGCCTGGTCTTATTTTTACTTTCTCCCACCTATGCGTAGTATATGGAGAAAGCATTGTTTTCGTATGAATTTTCAAATTTGAATTTTTAGTGGAATTATCTGTGTTGGTGCTCCCTGAACCCAAAAATATTTTTAGTGGAATCATTTGTTTTGAACCCAAAAATGTGTTTTTTTTGTTTTTGGTGATGTCTGTCCGTGTGTTTGTTAGGATGTGTACAAAGCTGGAAACCATACCAACGGTTCGATTTTGATGAAATTTGGTGTGTAGTTCTGAAACATCTCCAGGCATTGTTTGAATTTTTTCAAATTTTTGATTTTTAAGGGCCAAAAATGGCAAAAAACGAGAAAAATCTAAATTTCTCAAAAACGGCTATAACGATTTTGATAAAATTCTGCTTATTTGGAGCCCTTAATGTACCCTATCATATGCAAAAAACCGCATCTTTCTAAAAATTCTCGTTTAGGTAATAATAATAACTAATTTTTGGGGGTTTTTGGCCAAAAAAGAGGTTGTTTTTCAAAATTGTTCAAAACTTTTTTCGTGCATCTATACAGGCCTATTGACATGTTTGGTGCAAATTTGTTCGAAATCGATCAAATAGTTTTAATAATAATAATATAATATGGATGTGTGTTACATGCATCTAATATTTTCCATAGTATGTCCTACTTTTGCAATTTTAAATAACCACCTCCTATGCTACTCTTTTGAAGGTATAAAGTTTCAACTGGGAAAAAGTATATGCCAGTTATCTGGTACCGTTTATTAATATAGGTTATCATTACCTAAGGTTTTACTATATCCACTCATACAAATTACAACACGGCATTAAACGAAGCGACGTCATGACTTGTTCTTCAACAGCAAGTATTGCGATTGACTAGTCAAATTACAAAAACGTATCACATACACACATAAATAAATATAGAGGGTGTTTCTTAAATAGGACGCCAAACTTTTGGAGTGGGTTCCTTACGTAAAAATAAATTTAAAAATTCCTATAAACATAATATGCCCTAAAACGCTTCGTTTTCCAGATATCCGCCATTTTGTTTGTTTTAACAAACTCATTCATATCTAGAGAAATGTTTGACTGATTGAGTTCAAAATTGGCATGAAGTTTAACCTAACAATTATCTATCTCATTGGCGATTATATCCAATCATGCGTTTCAAAATCGCGGCGGTTTATAAATTTTAAACCCAAATTAATCAAAAACCGTACATTTTAACAAAAAAAAATCAAGACACCTTTTCTGTAGCACTTTTGATTCCATATCGGATGGTGTAACTGTCAAAACAATCGGATGAAGTATAATAGTTAAGTTATGTGTAATAATTTATTTGTTCTACCCATCTTATACCGACACAGAAACACGACAATATTGTATGTACATATGTTGTTATTATCTTTAACTTACCTATTATCATTCATTCGATTGTTTTGACAATTACACCATCCGATAGGGAATCAAAAGGGATACAAAAAAGGTGCCTTAAAATTTTTTGTTAAAATGTACGGGTTTTGAGTAGTTTAGGTTTGAAATTTTCAAACAGACGCCATTTTAAAACGTTTAATTGGATATAATGTCTTATTTTTCTTGAGACAGATAATTGTTAGGTTAATCTTCATGCCAAGTTTGAACTCAATCAGTCAAACTATTTTCTAGATACAAGTTATTTTGTAAACAATATATATTGTTACAACGATATCTGGAAAACGAAGCGTTTTCGTGCCTAAGTTTATATGAACTTTTTTATTTTATTTTTAGCTATAGAATGAGCTACCAGTTTTATTTTAAAAATCGTTATTAAACCTCTGATACCATAAACTCACAGAGTAGGGCTAAACATATTCCATTTACTTTAGTTTAAAAATGTAATTCTACTAGTATCAAACTGATAATGTAACCACATATTTCAGTGTGATGTTAATAAATATCTAGGATGTCAAATTTAATTATAATTAAGTTCAATATACAGAGATGGCTAAAAGTCTCGCATACATACCTCTGCTTCTAATGTTTGAAGGAAGGTGATTGACACAACAATGAACAGCGATTGATCAACAGATAGTGCCAAATGAGGTTCCATTAAGAAAAACATATTCCGAAAAAATACTCTTTTCTTCTTTTGTTTAAATGTAATCATATCAATATTTCCCTTAATAAATAACTCCCAGTCCGAGTGAAGAAAAATAATATTTAGATTCATCATTGATGGCACGTGTAAAGAGTTCTCCAAGCAGTTGTCACATGAATAATTTTCTTTTGTTAGTCGGTGAAATTTTACTCCTCATAACCTAGTATCAAAGTTACAATGATTTTATTAAAATAAATCAACTTTTTAGGAGTAATTAGAGGGGAGGAGGTTTAATTATATGCTCGCACTAAAAAAAGAGAGACAAATAAGTTTTATGTATTTTCTGGACAGTATGTAAAAGAGGCTCACATCAGATTTCCAATCAAAAACTGTCCTATAACCACCCACTTGATGAGATTTTAAATATAAATTCACTCTTGCCCAACTCTGTATTCCGTATTTTATGTTTTATAATTTAAATTTTATTGGGGAAGCATAAAATGTAAATGATTTAATTTGATGCCTTCATGTAAAAGTGCAAGAAAAATGATCAGTCATTCATTTTCATGTACTATACTAATATTACAAAGAGGTAAAGTTTGTTTTTTTATTTGTTTGTATGTGTGGGGGGGGGGGGTAATCTCTGGGACTACTGAACCGATTGAAAAAATAGTTTTACTAATAAAAAGCTACACTATTCCTGAGTAACATAGGCTACAATTCATTTCGATAAAAACATTTTTTTTATTTCAATATTTGTAAATTTAGTCGGAATAAATTCTCAATTTAGGCCTGGACTGATAAATCAACACCATGTATTTACATTTATTACCATAGGAACCAATTGAATAAAATAACAGATAACAGCTGTTTGTTCTAATATTTCCTTTAACAGCTAATTTCAAACTTTGTATTTTTAACTTTTAGGTTAGTTTTTTTTATTAAAGTGTAGACCTGAGCCTTGCTGGTTCTTTTAACCT
>JAGFPH010002050.1:49551-67252 GCA_018207615.1 Philaenus spumarius
TGAAATGGACATTGTGCCTCCTCATTTCGTAAGTTGTGTTAAAATAGTTTACTTGATAGTGTTAAAATACTCAAATTTCAGATTAAACCAATATGACCAACGACTTATATTCATTACAGTTTTCACTTCTGTCGGCATTCCCGCGACTGCTTTATTTTTGAAGTGATAACTTCTATTGGCCCGTTGGGCACTTTCGACTTGGCTATGTTTTCGAAATCTCGCGTCATGCCAGATTTCTCGCGAGATCTTGCATCATGCCAGATTTCACGCGAGATCTCGCGTCATGCCAGATTTCTCGCGAGATCTTGCATCACGCCAGATTTCCCGCGAGATCTCGCATCACGCCAGATTTCTCGCGAGATCTCGCGTCACGCTTTTGTTTAGACACAAGTCAGATCGTAGAGAGGGAATATTATTAATACATTATTTACATTTATTAGCATAGCAATCAAATTAACACATAAGAATTAGTTAATATAATATAACAGCTGATTTCGCCCATCATCTGTAATTCTTAAACAAAACCCAGCGTAGATTATATTTTGGGGTTATGTTTACAACTTCAACCATTAAAATTTCTTGTGATGTTAATTTTCTTATATATTAGTTATACAACTAATGTAGGCTTCTATAACTATAAGTTATATGGGCTTCTACACGTTATAAGATTTGCTTTGGGGATATAAACTGTATATAAAACTAACCTTTGATCATCAATATATTCGTTTATACAAATTTAAAGAAGGATACCTACTGTTTAACTTCGCAAACATTCGTACATCTTTGTATAACATATTTGATTATTAATTTCTTTACTGTAATATTAACAACTTCTAAATCATTTGATCTATCAATATGAAATAAAAGGTAACTAAAAGATAATATTTTTACCTTTCTTTAAATATATAATAACGGATATAAATAAACAATTTGAACAAATAGGCCTACAGTTTTATAATCCTTATAATTGTACACATTTACCGAGTTAAAAATCCCCGTAGTCATAGAAGTTATCACTTCCAACGTGTGGTCTTAAGCACACCCAGTTAATTTTTTTTTTAGTTTTTAATTTAATTTTGGTATTTTTATATTTAGTTTTTCTAAAGTACGACACTATGAATCCATTTAATTTTGTTTTGCTTGAGTTTTCTACATTCAAAATTGAAACTATCTAAGTCATTTCATATTGCTCCACGTATCGCACAATAGTTTTGTGGACTGTGATTATTTTATTGCTAGTTTGTTGTCTTGTTGAGCAGTTACAAAGTTCTATAGGCCTACATTATCCCTTAATATTCATAGCATTTTAAAACGGAACAGTTTCCAATATAGGAAGTGTTTTAGAGTGATTTTTAATATTTATTGAAATGACCTAAATGGCCATATTAAAAACAGCAAACGATTGTTTTTTTTTTACATTTATGTTTCACAATTTTGATTGTACTTTTAAAATTTTACCAGACTTTTTACAAAAATGTAATCGATGTCTCAGATCATTATAAACAGATTCAAAACCAGTAAATATTTGACATCTAATTTAGGAAAGCAACAAAATAGATGTACGAACACACATACAATTTCCTTAAAAATTTGTTTGTTTGTTTATATGTAGGGGGTAATCTTTGGAACTAATGAACCGATTGAAAAAATAGTTCCACTAATAAAAAGCTACAATATCCCTGGGTAACATAGGCTATAATTCGTTTTGATAAAAACATGTTTTATTTCAATATTTGAAAATTTAGTCGGAAAAAATCATAGCTTAGGCCTAGACTGATGAACCAACACATATTTCTTGAATGTATTTCTATTCATTACCATAGCAACCAGATAATAAAGCTGTCTGCTCTATATTTCTATTAACACCTGATTTTAAACTTTGGAGTAATTATTTGTATGTCTAACTTTTGGCTTAGGATTTTATCAAAGTGTAGACCCGAGCCTTGCTGGTTCCTTTAACCTTTATTATAATTGCTGTTAAAAAATATACGAAATAATTTGATTTGTACATTAACATTATTTACCATCTTAGCTTTGGGGTTATTATTAATCCTACAGCTTTATTATAAAGAAAACATAATATGTTTATGTGCATAGAAGGTCTCAACGGGGTTGGCATGCGGAACACGCTGGTGTTTCCTGTAGCACTAAATATAAATAAGCGACAAGGAGCGTTTTATACTAAGTAAATTAAGTTCAAAATCTCTTGATTAGATTTTGTAGTAATTTTATGAATATTACAATAAACGTTTTTGTTGTTTCTATAATATGTATTTAGAGATTTATATTTAACTAGGGGAGACCCCTGCGTGCTTCGCACGCCAACCCCCAATGGAACCTTCTAAAAACATACGTTAGCGAGACTAACGAACAGCAATTCATATTTATTCACCTTTTAAACCTTATCTGGACTTCCACAAATAATTCAAGACCAAAATTAACTAAATCGGTCCAGCCGTTCTCGAGTTTTAGCGAGACTAACGAACAGCAATTAATTTTTATATATATAGAAGATAGAAGATATAGAAGATAGATGAGATAATTATCATATTCGTTAGATATAATTTGTGTTTGTTTATAGTTTTTCAATCTAACCTTAAAAAGCTGTTGGTTTTGAAGAGTATTAAAGTGATTATAAATTTGCTAAGTAATGTTGCTATGGTAATACATGTAAACAAACATAAGCTTTTTATACGAACAGCTGTTTTTGTGAGCTATGGTTTTGAGTTCATAAAATAAATGCTGTTCTGTTTCTTCCAAATTTGAAACTTTTTCGGGAAACTTTTCAAACTTTTCTTTACGTATAAACCTTCTATGAACTACTACAAACATTTTAAGACAAAAAATAGCCAAATCGGTCCAGCCGTTCTCGAGTTTTAGCGAGACTAACGAACAGCAATTCATTTTTATATATATAGATGAGAGTGAAAACACATAAGTAAAAATTCACCGAAGTACTGTTGTGTTGGGTTTCATCTGTAAGTAATTATTTTTTCTAAATAATTTGTAGGTAACAAACAAATGAAGTTGAAGAAATTGTAAAATGTTTTTTGTATAAATATCCACATATTATGAGGAAAGATAAAATAATATATTTTACGCTGTATAAAACAAAATAAAGTGAATATTATTATACTATAGTATTCTGTATTCATTGGTTTTATTCTTGAGTAAATTTCCCAGTTCTCGTTCAGGAGTTACAGCTGATTGAAGATTGCACCCCATAAACTATTTAGCTATAAAAACCGCTTGGTGTTAAAATAAAACTACTGAGCGTCTTCTATTTGGTTTTATTTGAAAACCAAATGTATACCTATATGAGGGATATTCGGGATTTAGCAATCAATATGAACTGTATTTGCTGCATTTTTTACTTCCTCCCCCCCTACACGTAGTATATGGAGAAAGTACTGGTTTCGTTCAAATTTTTGAATTTGAATTTTTAGTGGAATTATCTGTTTTGGTGCTCCCTGAACCCCCAAAAACTGTTTAGTGGAATTATCTGTGTTGGTGCTACCTGAACCCAAAAAAGTGGTTTTTTGGTGATGTCTGTCCGTGTGTCTGTTAGGATGTGTACAGAGCTGGAGACCATACCAACGGTCCGATTTTCATGAAATTTGGTATGTAGGTGTAGTTCTGGAATATATCCAGGAATTTTCTCATTTTTTCAAATTTTTGATTTTTAAGAAGTTTTACCCCCAAAAAATTGCCAAAAACCGAGAAAAATCCAAATTGCTCAAAAACGGCTCAACGATTTTGATAAAATTTGGCTTATTTGTAGCCCTTAATGTACCCTACCATATGCAAAGAACCGCATCTTTCTAAAAATTCTTGTTTAGGTAATAATAATAATAATTGATTTTTGGGTTTTTTTGCAAAAAGGGGGTTGTTTTCAAAAATTTTCAAAACTTTTTTCCTGCATCTATACAGGCCTAATTGACGTGTTTGGTGCAAATTTGTTCGAAATAATAATAATATTTATTAGTTAATCTCCTACTTTAATGTGTCCCCCCCCTCCTATGCTACCCTTGGGAAGGTGTAAAGTTTCAACTGGAAGAAAGTATGTGGCAGTTATCTGGTACCGTTTATTTAAAAGAAGTTTAAAGTAACAAACACAGTGTCAATCACTACTATCAAGGGAAACGCTACTTCTACATGCTCCGAGTTAAAGCGACACCAGAACTGCAGCCCTAGAGAACGTAACGTGCGTGCATGGTGGAGCATCTCCCCCACACACTTGCAATCAGGCTAAGTGCGATTACAAACGTTTTTATTGTAACATTTTGAAAATATTTATAAGCATAAAGTGTCGAGCCAAAACCGTTGGAACCTTCTATACACATAACCCATGTTATGTCTTTTTTTAACAAAGGTGTAGGATTAATAATAGACCCAAAGTTAAGATGGAACATAATGTTAAACGTTCAAATCAAATTATTTCGTGTATTTTATAACATCAGTTATAATAAAGGTTAAAAGAATTAGCAAGGCTCAGAACTAAACTTTAATAAAAAACCTAACCTAAAGGTTAGAAATACAAATAATTGCTTCAAACTTTGAAATCAGCTGTTAATGGAAATATTAGAGCAAACAGCTGTTTTATCTGTTATTTTATTCAATTGGTTGCTATGGTAATGAATGTAAATACATTCAAGGTTAACCAGTCTAGGCCAAACCTAAGAATTTTTATCAAAATGAATTATAGCCTATGTTACTCAGGGATAGTGTAGCTTCTTATTAGTAAAACTATTTTTTCAATCTGTTCAGTAGTTCCAGAGATTACCCCCTACATACAAACAAACAATTTTCACCTCTTTATAATCTACACTTATAAAAGCCAAATACCATTGACTAATTGACTCATCACAGTTTCTCCAAAACCACGAGGCCTACAAACATGCAAATTTGGCACTAATACTCTTTATAGGCTCTAGACGCGCACTAAGAAACGGTTTCCGAAAATTCGAAATTTTAGGGGAGTTTGGGGGGGGTCAAAGTTACAAAATCACGATTTCTTTAAAACCATCGAACGGATTGGAATGAAATTTGGGATGTAGCTTCCCCTAGGGCCATAGGTGCTCGCTAAGAAAGTTTTTCAAAAAATTCGAAATTTTAAGGGAGATTTGGGGGGTCAAAGTTACTACAAAAAACCATCGAATGGATTGGAATAAAATTTGGTATGTAGCTTCCTCTAGGGCCCTAGGTACTCGCTAAGAAAGGGTTTTAAAAAATTTGAAAGTTTAGGGGGGTTTGGGGAAGTCAAAGTTACTAAAAATAAACACCGAACGGATTGGAATGAAATTTATTATGTAGCTTCCTCTAGGGCCCTAGGTGCTCGCTGAGAAAGAGTTTTTGAAAAATCTAAATTTTAGGGGAGGTTTGGTTGGGGGGGGGGTCAAAGTTACTAAAAATCCCCATAAGAAATACATAGTGTAATATATTTATTGATATAATATATTTTTTGTTAATATACATTTAACTTTGATTTGTCTATCCGTGCAAAGCCGGGTCGGGCCAGCTAGTGTTAGTATAGATTTGAAATTCTTATAAAAAATTAGGGGTTAAGTTCTACAGATTCAAACTTATTAAATTGTATATGTAACAATACAATCAAATTTAAAATAACGTAAATATGATCATAGATTATTCTTCAGATTTGAAACTGTAGTTGGTTCGTAACTAATTTGCGCCATTTTTGATTTCCCTACACTTTCTTTCCCCACAGTTAACTTGCAGTTCAACGATAAATCAGATATTCTAAAACTGCAATCAGATGATCGTTGTTTAAATTATAATATCAAGTTATTAAGGTATCTCAACACTCAGTTGTGAACAAACATTGATAGAATTTAAAAGCAGCATAACATGGTAAGCGGAAAATGATCACGATACTTTATTGTTTCTATTCGCAGCACGTTTTCAAATAATTATGAATGGTAACAGTTGAAGATTCTAAACTACTCGTCGAAAATGATTGCGGATGTACAGAGGCATGCAGTAATAAAAACAAACTCACGCTGCGTGTCGTCGTTAAAATTCATAACGAGTGCTTTCAGTATTATTTATATATTTATTGAATACGATATTACACGCATGGCCTCAATACAGCCGTTAATGGTCGTGTTACAAAAAAGAGATATTATTGTGATAAGAAAAATAATAGAATTTTATATTTAAATCATAAGCGAGTTAGTATAGTTACAATTCACATTGAGAAACGGTGAAACTTTAATTTGCAAACTTTCAAAACGTTTAAATGTAATTTTGCATTATTATCTGTCTGCCTGTTGACATATCCAACAAACTCAAAACAAAGGTATCACTCAGGGTAAAAAGTTCGTTTAAAAATAGTTTACGTAATGCTAAGTGTATGAGAAGGTTATTTCTTTAGGAAAATTGTGGTTATAAAATATCGAAGACAAGAATTATAAGCGAAATAGTAAATAAAAAGATATTAATATTAGTTTATCTATGCATAATAGTTTTGTCAAGATCAAACTAACTTTTCTTTTTGAAATATTTTTAAGTGTCACACTCTGGTCCTGGCGTGATCTTTACATTATTTATTTTAATCGTTTAAAATACACACATTAAAATAGTATTTATATTAGGCCTATATGTTTTTTAAAATCAGATTTCATAAAGTTTAATATACATTGTGATTCAGAACTATGCTTAATCTCTCGGAACCTCATTGTATAGCTAAAAATAAGAAAAAAGGTTCTTACAAACTTTGGCCCGAAAACGCTTCGTTTTCCAGATATCAGCCATTTTGTTTTTTGTACAAAATGATTCATATCTAGAGATATGTTTGACTGATTGAATTCAAGCTTGGCATGGCGTTTAACCTAACAATGATATATCTCAAGGAGCATAAGCGAATAAATCCAATCATGCGTTTCAAAATGGTGGCTGTTTGAAAATTTCAAACATGAATTACTAAAACACCGCACATTTTAACGAAAAATGTCAAGGCACCTTTTTCGCAGCCCATTTGATTCCTTATCGGCTAGTGTAACTGTGAAAACAATCGGGTGAAGGACAATAGCTAAGTTAAAGATAATAGTACAATATGTGCATACAATATTGCTGTGTTTACTGTGTTGGTATAGGATGCCGGTTTGAACAAACCAATTATTACGCATAACTTGACTATTGTCCTTCATATGCGATTGTTTTGGCTGTAAAAACATCCGACAAGGAATCAAAAGGGCTACAAAAAAGGTATCTTGGCATTTTTTGTTAAATGTACGGTTTTTGAGTAATTTGGGTTTGAAAGTTTTAAACAGCCACCATTTCAAAACGCCTAATTGGATTTAATCACTTATTGTTATTGAGATATATCATTGTTATTTTAAACTGCATGCCCAGTTTTAAGTCAATCAGTAAAACATTTCTCTAGATAAGAATTATTTTGTTCAAAAAACAAAATGGCGGATATCTGGAAAACCAAGCATTTTCGGGCCTATGTTTATATCAACACATTTCTTTTCTTTTCCTATAGAGCTTAATAGACATTTCCGCATTCCCCGTATGTAACCCCAACGGTGACTTCATAATTGTATTAAAGTAGGAGAGGGAATAGTACATTCAAGTAGGAGAGTAAGTAATAAATATTATTATTATTAGCTAAAGGGGAAACTATTCAATCGATTTCGAACAAATTTGTACCAAACATGTCAATTAGGCCTATATGGACGAACGAGAAAAGGTTTTGAAAAACAACCACCTTTTTGGCCAAAAAACCCCCCAAAAATGAGTCATAAAAAACCGCTCTAACGATTTTGATAAAATTTGGCTCATTTGTAGCCTTTAATGTACCCTAACATATGCAAAAAACAGCATCTTTCTAAAAAATCTCGTTTAGCTAATAATAATAATAACTGATTTTTGGGGTTTTTTAACCGAAAAGGGGGTTGTTTTTCATTTTTAAAAACTTTTAAAAACCTTTCTTCGTGCAGCTATACAGGCCTAATTGACGTGTTTGGTGCAAATTTGTTTGAAATCGATTGAATAGTTTTCTCTCCAGATAATAATAATAATATTTATTAGTTAATCTCCTACTTTAGTATCACTTCTTCTACCCCTCCTACAATTATGAAGTCACAGTGAATCTGTTTATTAATTTAAATATGTTTTTGACAAATTCCTTTATTTAAGTATGTGCCAGATTATTGTTTATTACTTTAATTGTATGTGTTCTATTTCTAGTGCATTTTAGTATTAATATTAAACTTAGTAGTCTGATTAATTTTTGTCTAATAATCATTAAAATGTCATTAACGAAACATAACAACATTAGTTGAATACTACAGTTACAATTTGGTGTTTGGTGCGATGTTGAGGGATGTATGAATTTTTAGAACGGAGTTTACATTTATTAAGTTCTGTAATACAAATGCAGAATGTTAAGTAAATATAAAATAAGAAAATTTAGCATGTAAAAGAAAAGTCGCAGTGATATAATTATGTAACTTTCAGTTATCTAATTAACTTTTAATTTTATTTTTATTTAATTAGTTTCTATTTTAGTTTTTTATAACGACACACTGCCACGATGGCGTCGCACAGATCTTTAGACACGCACATTTCAGCTGATTGGCGTAATTTAAAATGTTTTGTTTTGTTGCTGTGATTACCCTAATTTCTGTTCAAGTAATTTGTTACAAGGAATTAAAATTTCAAGAAACAACGAATAATTGAACTAATACATTTGAATGTGAAAAATGGGTTATCTCATGGAACATTTTTACATGCTAAATTAATATAGATTCTAATTTTACATGCTAACATTTGTTTGGTATAGATTAGCCATTTACTAGTATTTTACTTGTCTAAAGAGTTTACAAAAATGTTAAATTTGTACGAATAAGAACTACTGGTGTAAGATCATAATACAATACAAATAATAACCTAAGTGACACAATAGTTACTATTACAATTAAATATAAAACAAGATTTTGAAATATCAGTAACTTTTACTTTCTCACTATACTATAGAAAAAAAATCAACGTTGAGATTTTTGTGGAAATGTCCGTTTTGGGACCACCTGAGTCCAAAAAAGTGGTTTTTACAAAATGTCTATCTGTATGTCTGTATCTATGTATGTGTACAAAGCTAAACTTGCACCAAACATGTCAATTAGGCCTGTATAGATGCACGAAAAAAGTTTTGAACATTTTTGAAAACAACCCCCTTTTTGTCCAAAAAACCTCCAAAAAATCTATTATTATTTTTTATATATAAACGGCTCTAACGATTTTTATAAAATGTTGCTTATTTATAGCCCTTAACGTACCCTACCTTATGCAGAAACCCGCATCTTTCTAAAAACTCTCGTTTAGCTAATAATGATAATAATAACTGATTTTGGGGTTTTTTCGGCAAAACCTTTTTTCGTGCATCTATACAGGCCTAATGAACGTGTTTTGTGCAAATTTGTTCAAATCGATCGAATAGTTTTCTCTCTAGCTAACAATAATAATATTTATTAGTCAATCTCCTACTTTAATGTCACCTCTCCTACCCCACCCACAATTATGAAGTCACAATAAATCTGCTTAATAATTTAAATATGTTTGTCAGAAAGTATGCGCCAGTTCCTGGTACCGTTTAGTAAGGAAAAACTCATTTTATCTTTGGAACGTATCAACTTTTGGCCCGACTAATCAATTCTACACTGGGAGTGAGGAGTGGAGGCTACTAAATATTTAGCAGAACAAGAAGAAATCATAGTTGGTAGTGAACATTTTCCTATTTTGAACACCTTCACTTCAAACAGCATTGTTAAAGAAATCAATATGAAAATTAGTTAATATTATAGTACTATTGTTTCACTATATAAAACATTTATGTACCGATGAATGTTTCATATTTATCATTATCACTTAAGCCCTTTGGCGATTTCACTTGGGTAACTCATAAATTTGCATAAACACATGCCTACATGCGAATATGACTCAATTGCCGTCACTAATTAACGAAAATCAAATTATTCTATTTTGTGAAATATTTTATGTATATAAAGGAAAAGTAACTGCGTAACCAAATGTTGAACATTAATTAAAGAAAAGGAATAACAATTTATGTACAACATTTTCAGATTACATAATCAAGCACAAGGCTCCCTGAAAGTATATGTATTTAAATTTTTATTGTATTTGTTTTTATTTTATGAGATATCGGGAAAGTATTAACAAGTGGAGTTTTAGGAATTATTTTCAAATTTAATATAATATTATTTTAAATTACTACACTTACATTTTGCACCTTTGTTTAAAAGAATATATCTAACTTATAAGACTTTCTTGCATTTTAATATGTTATACTGTAGAATTAACAGCTTAAAATAAGGAAACTGGTAATAATATTTTAAATTTGTATGCATACATTTTGTAGCTTTGTTAACTAATTAAACTTATATGGCTTTCTTGCATGTTAATGTGTTGTTCTGTAAAACTAACAGCTCGATATTGGTAATATTATTTTTTCCTACCTGATTTGGAAGATGAGCCTCCGATTTTGCCAGTCCAATAACCGTTACAAGATACGAAGCACATGTCCCTACGGACAGCATAATGCAGTACCGCAGCCTGAGAGGCAGGGTGACGTACAATAGGTAATCCAACAGTAAGACCCATCCTAAACTGGTGCGTCCGGTGACCTCGTTGACCTGCAGAAACAGGTGACAGAGGAGTTGTATATTAGCCAAATGCCAAGCTACGTGGGGCAGCGCGGCCCACAGTCTGTACCTGCTCCAGCGACTCCACGCTAGCAGGGAGACGTTGAGTATCAGAAAGCACGCCGTCAGACCGCGCGTCAGGAGGTCCTGACCACTGGGCACTAGCAAGAAGTACGCGTCGTACAATATAGCGGCACATAGGAAACACTGTAAAGCTGCGCGTTTTTGTTTTACACTGTAAGTCTGGTAGAGATGTTCGAGAGAAGGGTCTGAGAAGCTAGCCTCGCCACGCTCCATCCCGTACACTGAGCTCCGGGTCTGTTCCAATCGATACGTTAGCGCAACGCGCACACGCGCACACACACTCACTACATCGCGCTGGGATAGACTGAGTGTCTGTCTTGGCCTTCAATTAGGCTTACAACTATATCGTCTCCCACCACACCGCACTGTCTACTATAAATACTCGCTAATTGGTTAGTCTTTCTTAATAAAACTTGTTTAACGTTTTACCCGATTTTACTCCGCAAAGATAAGTAGGGCGGCGATAAATATCAACATTGTACAAAGCCTATTGAAGCGGATAATCGGTAAATTGTCGGCGCAATGATTGTCAGCGTGAATACACATGGAACTGGTTTTAAGAGAAATCTAACCAATTAAAAAATGCAAAGACGTGTAAAAAATATACGAAGAAAACCACAAATTATGTAACTGACTATATATTACTTTATGTACATTATTAGGTATGATAAGTTGTATATTACCAAAAAAGAATTACGTAAACTAGGTTTGTTAAATTAAGTTTGAAATTTAATTATTGTTTTCTTTTATACAAACTTGATTAGAATTTTTTTAACATAATAACAGTACTATTAGTGTAAGGGATTACCTTAGTATTATCGTATATTATTGTGATTTATTATTTATTCGTGAAAACAACAACAAATGCCAAATTAATAAAACATAAAGTAGCCTACTGATTTATAAGACCATCTCAAAAACAGCACGTGTTAAAAATAGTTTTAAAGATTTTAATTCCGTATAAATTAAAAAAAAAACAAACAAACAAAAAACAGATGAACATAATAGTAATGTAAGATGATAAAAAAGTCAAAACAATACCCATTATGTAAGAATAAATAAGTCTAGTAAATCTTATAAAATAAATTAATTAAAAGTGCAAGAAATTTTATATTATGATAATACTTATAAAAAATAGTACTATAAAGTCTTGTAAGTAAAGTAAGGATGCATCCAGAAATATAATTTAAGCAAAACGTAATAATTTTTTTAAATAACATTTTAAAACGGGAATAGAAGGATCCAATTTATTTCTTCTGCAGATTCTTAGTAGTATTTGAATTGATTTGACATAAATCGGTTTTCCTGATTATTAATTAGGTATTATTAGCAATCGTTTTTATACAATTATTTATAAAAACGTTATACATTTTTCCATTTATCAATTACATTTAATCAAACTCACTACAATTTTAAATTACGAAAATGTAGGTTTTATTAGAAAACACAATCAAGTAATTCTACATTTATATCTTGCTGAGGTCACAGGTTCGAACTCCGCTATTATATTACTCCCCCTTTTCTTCATAAAACGGTAACGTTGTATGAAAAAAACAAAAAATAAGGAAAGGAAAAATTTTTACAAGGTTACAATATTTTGTATGAGTTCAATTTACGTTAATATCTAGACGTATGTTAGTACTTAAAATCACATTATTCTAAATTACATTGTTATTATAGATTGGTTTCGTTGGAACATTACTTCGTTTGTTCATTTCATTAAAAATTATAAACATAAAGCATTACAAACTATTTAAACTGGTTTTCACAATTAAGTTAAAATCAATGCAAATTAAAATAGTTATATTATCTTTTACCAACAAAAAGTGCTTTATTACCTTTAATTGAGATTTTATCAAACATTAAATATTTTCAAATCGAGAATATTCATGTGGCTGGCATTTGTTAAATAACAGTGACAACCAATACACATTAATACATCTGATGGAGAATGTACAAGTGATCAACTGATATTTATTTAAGATATTAATAATGGAATATTTAACTAAACAATATACAGGGTGTGGCAATGTCTCGGTAGCTCATTCAATAGCTACAAATAATAAAAAAAGTTCATATAAACATAGGCCTGCTAACACTTGTACAAAATAATTCATATCTAGAGAAATGTTAGACTGATTGAGTCAAAAAAATTAACCTAACAATGATATATCTAAAAAAAAAAAGCGATTATATCCAATCATGCGTTTCAAAATGGCCGCTGTTTGAAAATTTCAAAGCTAAATTACTCAAAAACCGTACATTTTAACAAAAACTGCAAAGATAGATTGTTTGTAACTCTTTTGATTTTCTTTTGAATGGTCTTACTTTCAAAACAATCGAATGAAGGATAATAGTTAAGTTATGCGTAATAATTGGTTTGTTCAACCCGGCATCCTAATCCAACACAGTAAACACAACAATATTGTATGTACATATGCTGTTATTATCTTTAACTTAACTATTTTCCTTCATCCGATTGTTTTGATCGTGATTTTTTTTAATGTACTGTTTTTTAGTAATTTAGGTTTGAAATTTTCAAACAGCCTCCATTTTGAAAAGCATGATTGGATATAATAACTTATTTTTCATTAGATATATCATTGTTAGGTTAAATAAACTTCATGCCAAGTTTGAACTGAATCAGTCAAACATTTCTAAAGGTATGAATTATTTTGTAAAAAAAAAACAATTTTGATATCTGGAAAACGAAGCGTTTTCGCGGGTCTATGTTTATAGGACATTTTTTCTTGCTTTAGCTATAGAATGAGCTTCTGAGATATTGCCGCATAGTTCTGAGTCACCCTGTATTACTTTCACAAATATTTTTAAAGCTTTTAATTGGTTTTACTATTTAAGAAAATATACTATATAGAAATCCTTTAGTACTAGTTTATTAATTATAAGGAAATCTTATTAATTTATATTATTTTACTCTGTAATACAAATTTTGTGTTTTAATTTTGTACATAAATTACTGTGTGAATAATTGCGAGACAGTGGACCCACCTGATGGTATACGTGAAGTTTGTGTTTTATTTACTCTAAATGTGAATCGATGTGTGTAGTGTTCTGTGACAACGGGGTTATATTTCTACAGCGTAATTAAACTTGAGGATGGCTGAATAGCCGAAACGGCCGTCGTTTGAAAGAACACGTCAATTGACTATCGACGACGCGACTATAAGTTGTGATTAGATTAATAATTATCGTTACAAGTTGAAGGTATGAAATCATGTGTAGTTCTAAATACAACTGAGAAATGATATCAATCATGCCAGTTGAAATGTGTTAAACAGCTGATTACTGTATACAGCAAACAGCTGATTACTATAACGAGTAAACAGCTGGTTACTTTACTAACACTGAAAATATTCAATCAGCTGAATTGTGATTTTAACCTATTACCGTTGCTGTTGTTACAATCCCAGCTAAGCCTAGTTACAGTTTTAATTTCAGTTAAACAGTTCCTACCGCCCCTCCCCCCCCCAATCAATATTCCAGATCTTGTTAGCGAATTCCCATAGGAAAGATGAGCTATTGCGTCGATCCTTATGGTAAGACCAGGTCGGGAGTAATAAATTAGCACCTACAGTAAATGGTCCCCAGAACACGTTTTGGGTTGTTATTAGAAATTATATATATACAGGGTGTCCCATGAGCATAGAGCCAAACTTCGGGAAATGGTTCTATATGTCAAAATAAAGAAAAAAATCAAGAATAAACGTTTCTCCAAAAATGTTTCGTTTTCGAGATATCCACCACATTTTTTCTTTTACAAAATAATTTATACCTACATAAAGGTTTACCCGATTGAGTTCAAACGCGGCATGAAGTTTAACCCAGCAATGATCTACTTTTTGAAAAATAAACGATTATATCCAATCATGCGTTTTAAAATGGCGGCTGTTTGAAAATTTCAATCCTGAATTACCTACAAACCGTATATTTTAACGAATAAGATACTATTTTTGCAGCCCTTTCAATTCCCTATCGGATGGTGTAACTGCAAAAACAATTGGATGAAGTTAAGTTATGCCTAATAATTGGTTTCTGCAAGCCAACACAGTAAACAACAACATGGTGGGTAAGTACGCATTTATTATTAAAATGTAAGGGTTTGTGGGTAATTCAGGTTTGAAATTTTGAAACAAACGCCATTTTGAAACACGTCATCGGATATAATCCCTTATTTTTCTTAAAATGTATCATTGTTAGGTTAAACTTCATTCCAAGTTTGAACTTAATAGGTCTATATATGAATTATTTTGTAAAAGAATCAAAATGGCAGTTATCTAGAAAACGAATCGTTTTTGGAAAAATGTTTATTCTTGATTTTCTCGTTATTTTGACGCATAGAACCATTTCCCCAAGTTTTGCTCTTTACTTATGGGAAACCCTGTATATGTATATGTGTTCGCACTCTATCGGCCGCATTTTAAGTCCGATTTGGTCCAAATGTGGTACACACGTTGGTTGTCTATGACGCTCGAACGAGTTCTTTACTAAAAAAATCCAACAACTGGAAGCTTGTTTTTGACTGGAAGTAACTATTTTTTTAGACTTTTCGTACGAGAATGTAAAGTGTGTAAGGTTTTATGTAAAAACATAAATGCAGGATATTATTCTGTACATTTTGTTTTTTGACACAACCTTATAGCTATCTTGGTTAACCCAAAATCGATCAAAATGTTAAATACCATAAAAGTACCCGGTTCAAATCTTCTGATCCGACGCCGACGACCAAGTTTGTTCACTGCGATCGGAGCGAAGCAGTTCATAACCCGAGGCCGCAAGGTGAGGTGCATACTCTGCTAGTGGAACGAAGAAGCGGGTGAGTCGAAGTTTTAGGTGTAAACGAATTCTACTAATATATTTCGAACAAGTAGGCGTATACACATTTGAGTAGATCAATTTACAAAATATTTAGTTGAAACCTTAAAATATAATTTTGGAAATTCGCTCAACTCACGTCAGCAGCTCAGCTGCGTGGTCGAATTATTTTAGTTTGTGTTCAGTTTTCTTTCTAATTCGGTAGCTTATGCCTAATGATTTGTAACTTTGACAACTACGTGAAATAAAATATTCTGTGCATATTTCTACTTAAATAACGCTAGCGCTTTGTACCAATCTTACAAAAGAATAATTAAGGGAACGGAAGCAATACTGGGCCACATAGATTGGTACTGTTCAAAACTTACCTTTAAAAATTTAAATATCACCAAACGTAGGAATGTTTCAGCTTATTACTCACAATACACAAGATACCTAGAGGTTAACTCAATAAACCATAGAAATAGATGTAAATTTTGGCTTTATTAACCAAAATGTAAAAAAAAGTTTATATGCCCTTAATACAAGAAAAACTTCAGATTTAAAAGAATACATATATATTTTATTAAGTTGAATTTAAAAGCCCTCCCCAAAAAATAAAAATCAAAAACCCTCCCTTTTAATAATAATTACAGAATTTATACAGAAAAGATTAACAAGTTACAAAGTTTTAACATGAAATACCATGGATTTGTTTAAGAATAAATATATATATGTCGTTGGCCAACTCTAAAGCTAATTATAAATAATTGAATAAATAAACAAAATTAATTATGAGACGTCTCTCTATAAAAAAAAGGTATATGAATTTCTAATATACATCCCTTAGGGCTAAGGTCCGAAATGTGCTAGCTTGCTCCTCCCAATTATTAAATACAAACATATCCTATATAGTATACATATACAAAATTACTTTTTCAAAATACAGCCTGTTTAACATTTAACACAAAAATCAACTGCAGATCATTCATATTTTAAATTAATCTCTGTCTGTAACTAAAGCACTGTAGATATAAGAATTTTTATTGTATTTAAAGTCCTGTTGGAAAGTAGGCCTTTTCAAGGCGTAGCTGTGGTGTAGCTTATGGCATTGTATGGTTAAATATTCCCTGAAGTTGAACCAGTGTAACTGCATAACATAAATAACAATTCCTTTTTAGAAAACTTGCAGCTAATTTAAATAAGCATAAAACTGATAGTTCTTTTGAGTTAGCTGTTTTTAAAATTTGTAGCACAAGGTGACAAATTGCTACTTAAAGATTGTAATAGTTAATACAACATGTATCATGTTGCATAAGAATGTTTCTACATGTTAACTAAACCACATGGCAACATAAAAATGTTCTTGTTTAGTTACATAATATACATATCAGTAATATTATGCCTATAGCTCATTAAAAGTTTTCAATATTCTGGTTATACTGCAGAAAACTACACAGTTACAGTTAATTAATACAGAACAGTTTAGGCTAGTTTTGTTTGAAATATGTTAAGGCTTTAGTAATACACAACATAGTATCAGCTTTAAAGTTTTTGTAGGCTGTAAGATTTGGATTTTAAAATTAGGCTGTAGTAAAAATGAAATACATAGGTTTCTCTATTAAATCGAACAAAATGAGTTTGGAAAGTTATTCATAAGTCAACGGTGGAAATAACCTTATTAAATTTTACAAGTAAATATTTCATAAGTAACAAAAGTAAGGCTAAAACATTCTACGTACCTGGTATTCACAAAATAAAGGCTTATAACAAAGGCATGTTAATTAGCCTTGCGCATAACTCGCGACAAAAAAACTTAAGGAATTAATCCACGACAATAATTTACAGCGACATGACAAGGTGGACTTTCCTGTAGTGGAAGCAATGGCGGACTCTCCTTCTCGAATGTTCTAAAGAAGCAAGGTTAACGGTCTATAGAATGAGTCAGCTGTTGTATATGAGATAAGGAATCCGCTTAATAGCGAGCTATGCCCAGAGTAGATACTGTACGGAGGTGGCGTCTGGCGGAGAAAAGGGAAACTATTTGGAAGTTGGTGAAGGTAGACAGAAGTTGTAACTAGTCGGTAAAGATAATTACAGAATGTGAAGTCGGAGACGTAACA
>JAGFPH010002050.1:77360-98671 GCA_018207615.1 Philaenus spumarius
ACTAGTCGGTAAAGATAATTACAGAATGTGAAGTCGGAGACGTAACAGCTTTAAAGATACTTCTCGATTTTTTTTACAATTTAACAGTTTTCGCTTCAAAGTTTGAATCTGTTTTTAGTCCGAAAATGTTGAGGAAATCTACTATTTCTTCACAAAAATACTACATTGTATATTCACAGCATGTTCTTACATTGTATATATTATTGTTATTTATTTAATGTAAAAACTAGAGGGCTTTGCCCCATGCTCGCTACGCTCGCTAACCCCCACCCCACCTTCGCCATCTCCGTGGAGCCCCGTTCAACTTTATTTTACCGACTTCATAATCGACTTCAAGAATTTGTGCGCCTGGAAGATATGAAATATGTCTTCGCTACGCAATACACGGCGCCTAGAAGTTATGCAATGGTCACTACTACGCAATACACGTATTTAATTTATTCTTATTACTTTATAATTATGAGAAAAAGAAGTAGACAAACTTTTTTATACAATAGAGAGATTTATTTTTCTTCTTACTGACTCAACAGGGTCTTCTTTCCCCGCTTATTTTTCCAAGCCAGTTCCCTTGGCAGTGGTTTCGCTAGATAGTAGCTATTTTTATTACTTTTTAATTATGGGAAGAAGAAGTAGAAAAACTTTTTTATATAATAGAGAGATTTATTTTTCTTCTTACTGACTCAACAGGGTCTACTTTCCCCGCTAATTTTTCCGAGCCCGTTCCCTTGACAGTGGTTTCGCTAGATAGTAGCTATTCTTATTACTTTATAATTATGAGAAGAAGAAGTAGAAAAACCTTTTTATATAATAGAGAGAGAGATTTTTCTTCTTACTGACTCAACAGGGTCTTCTTTCCCCGCTAATTTTTCCAAGCCCATTCCCTTGGCAGTGGTTTCGCTAGATAGGAGCTATTCTTATTACTTTACAATTATGAGAAGAAAAAGTATAAAATCTTTTTTATATAATAGAGAGATGTTTTCCGAGTGTATACGAATCAAGTTTCATTATTTATCGATACGGTCTACCGAGAACGAGTGCCTCCGTCATATCGAATCTAAATAAATGTCAGCATTGTGCGATATACTTTGAATGTTGAAACCGTTGCTATAGAAACCAGATGATGCATGTCCGACGTCAGGACAAATATAACGAGGCATTGTTCTAAAGAAATGTACACAATGTTACAATGAATGGTTTGGCTTTCTATGTTTATTTAGCAAGTAGACGACTTTCAGCGGTGATATCATAACGCCGTCTGCTGGGGCTGCCTTGGTAAACGTTCGTGTGCAGTAACTAAAGGGAATAGTTTTAAGTTGTGCTAACTTGATTTAATGCAAGACAAACTATTATTAAATGAACCAGTTTTAACTACTATAGTTTCAAACAAAATTGCCTGAAACTAAAGTTAGTTTATTTATTTGTGAATGTTAAATAAAATGTTCTAATATTACTATATCACAATACAATCTATACTGATATTATAAAGAGGTAAAATTTGTTTGTATGTTTGTATGTAGGGGGGTAATATCTGGAACTATTGAACCGATTGGAAATATAGTTTTACTAATAAAAAGCTACACTATTTATAACATAGGCTGTAATTCATTTTAATATGGCCTAGACTGATGAACGAACACATATTTCTTGAATGTATTTACATTCATTACCATAGCACTGAACGAATGAATTATATTTTTGGCAAGTGTTCTTTAAATCGAGTCTTAAATGTTCTCCCGGCCAAAAAGATCAATTTCAGGCAACAAATCGAATTTTGCCCGCCATCTAATTGACGAAAACCATAGTTACACGAGCCTGGAAAATAACCTGAAACCAATTAAAATATGTACCAAAGGGAGATATATGAACGCAGTCGAGGAGTACGAGATCTATAAGGCGTTCAAATCTAAAGATGTAAACGGCGAACACCAATTATTAAACGACCAGCTGAGTTTTGACTCAAATACGTTATATGATACGGCGATAAGAATCCAAAAAGCCCGCGGTAAGAACAGGTTCAGAGTGCGCGAGACAACAGACTGACAGTTGCCGGCCGGTCGCCAGAAGGTGTACACCTAAACGTGAAATGTCCTATGTATGTTTTGTGTAATTTAATTTTAATGTATGACGACCTCGATTGAGTAATTTTGTGTCTGATGATGGTATAAAAGTCCCGAAACGCGTCACTAACGAATATAAAGAAGAGGTCACGTGACGGAAGAAAAGAAGTTAAGAAACTTTATTTTTAACAAATCAGTGACCTGGATATTGAAAATGAATTCATTATTATTAAATATGTTTTAGTGTTGGCATAGCAAACAACTATTTGCTCTAATATTTTCCATTAACATCTGATTTCAAAATTTTAAACTATAATTTGTATTTCTAACTTTTAGGTTAGGTTTTTGTTAGTGTAGACCTAAGCCTTGCTGGTTCTTTTAACCTTTATTATAACTGCTGTTATATAGCATACGAAACAATTTGATTTTTACATTTAACATTATTACCCTTCTTAGCTTTGAAGTTATTATTAATCCTACACCTTTATTACAAATAAAACATAAAATATGAGTTTAGAAGGTTCCAACGTTGTTGGAACGTGCGGAGAACGCAGGGGTCTCCCGTAGAGTAATAATTAATAAATAAAGTGATTACTCTTTGTTTTAATTCATCTGACTCTCTCTTAATTATCCTAGTTCTCAATTCATTAATTTTATTAATACACCTTTAATGCAAAGAGATTTTTGTTAAACCATTTTAAAAACAAAAGCTACACCTGTTTTCTCCTTACCAGTCAGGTCTTCAGCTACACCTGAACTCCATCAATATCGAGGTTTCATGCTTACCGGTAGAGTTAAAAGGTAAAGATGAGATTATTCTGAAAAGATTTGACCATATGTACAACTTGATCCGTAATACAAACATTTCAACACATCAACATCTCCGTTGTTTCAGAGACAATTTGAATCCTCGACAATTAAACATCCCTTCGAGGTAAAAACACCCTGAGCACGGCGGGCTCTTCACTAAAGCAACTTAAACATGTTGCTCAAGTACTCCCGGTACGCTTTGTTTGTTAGATAAAAGCATGTCCTGCTTTAATTATTTTGTAGTGTTTGAAACCAGCACGATACGTAACAAAATACTCAAGAAAACTTTGCTCCATTCATGTACAATTAGGGTTTCTTTGTATAGAAATTATTTATTAACTCAACCTTAGTATTTCCCACTATTTCGTGAGAAGTTTGAAATTAGATTTCCTGTTTTTATGAGTAGGCCTACACCAAACAAAATAAATTATTTTGTAAGTACATATACAAAACGAAAGCTCTGATGATTATCGTTTGCTATCTTTAAAATTAAAACAAAATTAAGTCTTAAAACTATGAAAAATCACCTGACGACCCAAGAATTTGCAATACTTTGAAATGAACAAATAACATGTTTAAAAATAAGTAATTATCATGTTATATTATGTTTAATTGTTCTATACAATTTATCATTTCTTTGTTTTTCAACTATAATATAAATTTGTTTATGAAATGTCCATATTTATTATAATTTTACCATGTTATCCATATTCAAAACTGTTTAATTGTTCCTTAAATTTTATCGATATAAATATGAATTTGTATTATAATTTCTAGATCAAAACAAATAGCCAAGTGATTTTTTAAAATAAAACATTTGTACTGTCAATAGTTTTTACTAAAAACTGCAAGTAATTCTAAGTATGTTTTTAGTTTGTTTTAATTTAAATGTTCTCTTTTTAGTAAATTTATTAATAGACAAGGGGAGAAACGTGCGTGATCAGCACGCCAACCCCGTTGGATCCTTCTATACACATAAGGTCTTGGGACAATGAAGAGGCAATGCCAATCCGCCAAGGGCAAAAGAAAGGGACACTGAGCATCGTTCGGAGAATGACTATTTGCAAGTATTGTGTTATAACATTTGTGGTTTAAAGTCTAAAATTAATGATGCAGATTTTTTCAATTTGTTAAATAAGTATAATTTAGTTATTTTATTAGAGACTTTTATTACTGAACAAGATAAGAATTTTGTTGTTTCAAGGGTTTTTAATTTTAAGATACATTTTGATTTTGCTGTTAGATCTGCTAATTTTGGTAGGGCTGTAGGTGGTGTTATTCTTTGTGTAAATCTGCAATCAACTCTTGCTGAAAGGATCTGTTTTATGCAGAACCATAATTTAAATTTTATGCGGGTTAAGATGGGGTTGTGTAATGAATATCTGACACTTTTACCGGTCTATTTAAATTGCAATAATTGGGAAAATGAGTTTGAAACAGTAGTAATTTTGTTTCAACAGATCCTAGCAACAATTTAATAATTTTGGGCGATTTCAACTGCCGAATTGCTTCCGAACAGGGTATTTCGGACACAGACTTAAATTTAAATATCAATGAAAATCGTAATTCAAAGAATACTGTCTTAAATGCAAAAGGTCGTAAAATTTTGGAGTTATTTGAAAATTTCGGGCTAGTCGTTCTTAACGGTAGGTCAAGAAGTGATAGTGAAGGTGAATTTACTTTTATAGGAGCAATGGGAACATCTGTTATTGATTTAGCTGCGGTTTCGATCAATTGTTTGGCGGCAGTTAGGGACTTTAAAGTGGTTAAACATTTAGGCTCGGATCATATGCCAATCGAAGTGTGTCTCAATGTTGGTGGACCTGATAGGGGTGGGGAGGTCGTTCTTCCGTTAATGCCGAGATTAAAGTGGACAGATGAGGATAGCGTGTACTATAAGGCAAGAATTACCGAAACTCTTGAATCTTTTCATAATATAACGGATAATAGCCAAGACAATGTAAATAATATAATTGAATGTATATTCAAAGCATCGAATTCGGGACGGACTTCAAGTAGCAAAGTGCATCTCAACAAAAAACAACCGTGGTTCGACTTTGAGTGTTTGGCTGCGAGGCGACGAGTTTTTAAGTTATTGAGTTTGTTTCGTAAATCAAACTCCTCCCAGGTTAAAATGGCGTATCTTGACGCCAGCAAGTATTATAAAAAATTGTGTATTGGTAAACAGAAGATTCATTACAATAATATTTTTAACGATTTGTGCCATTCTAGGGATAGTAAAAAATATTGGGGAACGATTAACAGTTTTAGAAACAAACATACAAATGTGGTTGCAAATATTGGGGTGGACGAATGGGTTCGGCACTTTAAGGCTCTGTTAGAACCATGCCCGTCAGCTGTTAGAATATTCTATGCAGAACCTTTTATTGAAGATGTTTTTCTGGATGCTGACTTTTCCTTAGGTGACCTGAAAACGGTATTATCCCATTTGAAAGATGGTAAAGTTCCAGGTTTAGACAGGGTTCCATATGAATTCTGTAAATACGGCTCGGAGGTATTTTGCGCAAGTTTATTACGGATCATTAACATAATTTATAAAAAGGGTGTTAACCCAGACAGTTTCAAGAATTCAATTATTTTTCCACTCCACAAAAAAGGGGACATCAATTGTGTTAAAAATTATAGAGGTTTGTCTTTCATAGATTCCATAGCTAAAATATTTTGTAGTTTACTGCTTAATCGAATGAATGACTGGCTAAATGAAAGAAAAATCCTAAACGAATTTCAGGCTGGGTTTAGAAAAGGATATTCTACCGTAGATAATATATTTAGCCTAACTAGTATGATTAGTTTGTGTTTAGGAAATAAAAAAGGTAAAATGTATTGTTTTTTTGTAGATTTTTCATCAGCGTTCGATACCATTGATAGGAAAGCATTGTTCTATAAATTGTCTTGTTTATGTTTTTCCACAAAGTTGTTAAAGGTGTTAAGAGATATGTACGATGGGACTAAAGCAGGGGTGTGGTGTAGAGACGGTGTCACTAGTTTGTTTGATACAAGCTCGGGTTTGAGACAAGGGTGTGTTTTGAGTCCGTTGTTATTTTCTTTGTTTCTCAACGATTTACCGGATTTTTTGGGCGGGGGCTACAATGTCGGGGGAACTTTGGTAAGGGTTTTATTATATGCAGATGACATTGTTCTCCTGTCGCCGTCGGCTGCAGGTCTGCAGGAGATGATACATAATTTACAATTGTTTTGCAATACTTGGAACTTATTGGTCAACTTAAATAAATCTAAAATTATGATTTTTAGAAAAGGTGGTAGGTTGAACGTGAGGGACAGGTTTTTTTACAATGGTGAACGGATTGAAATTGTTAACAATTACAGATATTTGGGGACGACTCTAACAGCTTCACTTTCTTGGGAATTGCATTTTAAGGAGAAGGCTCTTGCAGCAAAACAGGCTTTAAATACGGTATGGTACAAACTTTTCAGTTGTAATAAAGTCCGTCAAATTTTCATGTTTTGAAGCTACTGTAAGGGCATTAATGTGTTATGGCGCTCAGGTATGGGGATATAAGGAAAGCACTCAACTTGAGGGAGTTTTAAGGATGTTCATTAAAAGACTTTTTCAGCTACCAAACAATACTCCAAATTATATGTTACATTTAGAAACTGGCTATCACAAGGTTTATTTATTCACTTTAAGAAATCAAGTAAATTATGTTGCTAAGGTACTGAGGTTGCCATCGTACAGGCTACCAAACATTCTCGCTAGGCAGGTGATAAATAAAAACGTTTATTGGTGTCGCGAGTGGAAATCCCTTGGACAAAAATTCGGGATTGATGTTTTTCTAAAAGGGGATACCGCCGACCGAGTGCTTGAACAGCTGACATTTATTGTTGAGGCAATTGCAGATAGCTGGTGGGATGATTGTTTGGTTAGGGCAAATAGTTCGCGGTATCACAGTCAATACAAGTCTCTCGACCTTGAACTGGGCAGTAAAAGCTACCTTATCGATAGTTTAAAAATAAATATTGTTCGCTGGATTTTTAAAGCAAGAACAGATCAAATAGATCTAAACTTTAAACCCTGGGTTAGGAATAAAAAATTGTTATGTTCCTTGTGTAATACACAGGAGAATGAAACTGTTTACCATTTTGTTGCAAGGTGTCCAATTCTGTAAGGTTTTAGAAATAAATGTTTTTTTAAAATTACTTTAAGTAGAAAAGAATTCATTGCATATTTGAACGGGCGAGATTGGCTTTGTCTTTATAAATTCCTAAGACAAGCGTGGCATTATAGATGGTTTTTAGTAAATGAGTTTAATTACGAATTTAATGAGTCTGATGCTTAAGTAAAGCTTCTACAATAACTGCAATACGTACTCCCAGTAGATTAGGTAAAAATGGGAATTATTTCTTTTTTAGACATATTATTTTGCATTTTATTATATTATTTCACACGCGTTGTGGGTTGATTCGAATATTTATTATCGTCATCTTTGTTTATTATATTTTATTTTATGGGTATTCAGTACAATTTACATTAAGTATGATTTTAGCCAGGGTTGTTGCAGATATATTGTGTTTACGATTAGTTCAGATATTTTAATCAAGGGGTATTTTATTTGTAAGTTATTAACAATAATTTGGGTATTATGTTGCAGTTAATTTTATGGATGTCATTTTTATGTATTTATTTCTTCATGTCGCATTATTTTTTGTAAATTTGTAAGTTTTGAAGGCAAGTGTTTATTTTCTATGTATGTTTTAATTTCTTGTTTATGTCAATTTTAGGTAATTTCTTTGTTCTAGTTAATTTAGTTTTTTGTTTTTAAGTCTGTTATATATATATAAAAATGTTAAACTAAGAATGCCAACCCAGCAGACGGTCTATGGACCAGTGCTGAACAAGTGTTTTTTCAAATGTGAAATGTTTTGATATTTATAATTTCTTAAATAAAGCACTATTATTATTATTATTATTACACATAAGTTTGGTTTTCTTTACAATAAAGGTTAGGATTAATAATAATATCAAAGCTAAGATGGTCAATAATATTAAATGTCCAAATTAAATTATTTCGTATATTTTATACCATAAGTTATAATAAATGTTAAAAAAAATCAGCAATGCTAAACAAACAAAACCTAACCTAAAAGTTAGAAATACAAATAATTGTTTCAAAGTTTGGAATCAGCTGTTAATGGAGATATTATAGCAAACAGCTGATTACTGCTATTATAATAGTCAATATACATATTTAATGGCTCTCACATTTTTGTTAAATATTTAGTATACGTTTTGTTGTTTTTATGTTCAATAGATGCTGCTGTTAAAAAAAAAAACAGTATTTAAAAACCTGCTTGTATTCGAATGTAATGTTGTGTAATTCAAAGTAATCGGTGAAGATGTTTCGGAGATTTGAGATTTTGAAGAAACGAACATTTACATTTTTATTTATACAGATTTTTGTAATTTAAAAGAGCTGAGATAAATGTTTTACTTAAAGCCATGTTGTAACTTTTAAGTGAAACACCAAATTGAATTATGATGATAATTACTATGTTATCAACATAGTATTTTTTTTAAATTGCTAAAACATTTATACAGTCGACGTGCCTTTCCTGCTTTGCCAAAATTATCGGCATTTGGCTTGACTCTTTGTATTTATGCCAAGATACTTCGCCAAAATTCAATATAATACATCATCCTCAATAACTAGCTCTTAAACTGTCCCTCCCATGCATTTAGTATAGGCCAACATTTAGAAAACAGTTTTCTTTGGTCGTTACATATACACTTGAGCGATATCAACGATTATTTTTTGATTATTTATCCATATTGAGCAATCAATACTTTTTATTTTACAAAAATACTTATTTAAAAAAAGGACACTACAAATACATTACTTTTCATAACAATGGGGTAGTTAGCCAAACAAATTTTTATTTATTAAGAGTAGGATTCTATGAATTACCAAAATAAATACATAGTCAGAAACTGTATTACATGCCTGCCATTGTGTGAACAACAGCTGTTTTAAGGTATACACATTTTATCCAATAACATGAAAGTCCATTGAATTAATTACTCGAACCATATTGTAAAATGTTTATAAAAAAACTGCCGTTTGGTGAGATGACAGTGATTATACTTTGCTTGAACAATTTAATAAAGGAACCTTTAAGACGATATTAGAGTTATACAATGTTTATATTATGTTTAAGACTAATTGTAGCCTACAATGTCAAAATAAAAAAAAAATTAAGTTATTTTAGATCTAGGAGGGTTGTCTGAGGCAAAATACTTTTAAAATATCGACTCGTAAGTACTTTTATGTTTTATTTATTATTCAGATTTTAAGTAAGTTTTCATATAGGCACAACTAAACTTTAAAACTTACAAGATCTTTAAGTTTACTTTCTCCCCCCTATACGTAGTATATGGATAAAGTATTGTTTTCATCCAAATTTTCGAATTAGAATTGTTTAGTGGGATTATCTGTTTTGGTGCTCCCTAAACTCCAAAAATTGTTTAGTGGAATTATCTATGATGGTGCTCCCTGAACCCAAAAATATTTTTAGTTAAATTATTTGTTTTGGTGCTCCCTGAATGCAAAAAAGTGTTTTTTTTTGCGATGTCTGTCCGTGTGTCTGTTAGGATGTGTACAGAGCTGGAGACAATACCAACGGTCCTATTTTGATGGAATTTGGTATGTAGGTGTAGTTCTGGAATACCTCCAGGCATTTTTTCATTTTTTTAAATTTTTTATTTTTAAGTTGTTTAACGTTTTTGATAAAATTTTGCTTATTTGTAGCCTTTAATGTACCACCACATGCGAAAAACCGCATCTTTCTAAAAATTCTCGTTTAGCTAATAATAATAACTGATTTTTGTCGGTTTTTTTGACAAAAAGGTTGTTGTTTTTCCAAATTGTTCAAAAACCTTTTCGTACACCTACAGGCCTAATTGACATGTTTGGTGCAAATTTGTTTGAAATCCATTGAACAGTTTTCTCTCTAGCTAATAGTAATAATATTTATTAGTTACTCTCCTACTTTAATGCAATTATGAAGTCACAGTGAATCTGTTTAATAATTTAAATATGTTTGTGAGAAAGTATGTGCCAGTTTCTGGGACCGTTTATTTTAGTTTTTGGTGTTACAAATCAGTGTGACGGTTTATTTATACGTGCTAAATTATAAAGTCGATAGTGTGTGCCAGGAAGATTAGCAAAACAGTGTCTTTACGTAAAGAAATAAAAATAAAAATTTTGTGTTCAAACTTAAAATATTTTCTATTATTTCTATAAAATTATACAGGAAAGTAATGCAAATATTCTCAATATATAATCACCATAAATACTTTTAATTCTTTCTTGTATTTGTCTTTATAATAATCTTGGGGAAGCTACCATCAAATAATTAAAGTATATTTTTATTGTTGTGAAATCGGTTAAAGTAAATGTATGATTAGAGCGAATTTGATTTTTTTCTCAAAGCATACTTCGTACACTCCTGAAGACAAGAAGTTCTTCACTCTATATCCATATTCAATAAAAACCAAACGCTTGAGGCAACATTTTCGAATAAAGTTATCTCCAGTGTTGTTTTACATCGGTTATATTTAAATATAAGTCGGTAGCCTGTGTGAAATTAAAGTGTAAAGTGTGAAATTAAACTGTTATTTTTATGTTAGCCTACATGTGTATTTGTTGACGTACTTGTTAATTTTGCATGCTATTATCTTTGTTTATGATATACATTTAAACCTTACTATAATAATTATTACTTGTTTCTCTGTCCAACTTTTAAAAACTAAAATGCCTAGAAAATAATAGAAAAAGCCTTGGAGGAACGCAAAATTTGCTCATGTATATTTTTAGATGTTGCTAAAACATTCGACAAGGTCTGGCACAAGGGATTAATTTTTAAACTCAGCGTGATCTTCCAGAGTTGATTTGTCAGATTCTGGAATCTTACTATCAGAAAGAGGTTTCAGAGTTAAGCACAAAGGAGAATACGCTGAATTGAAAAGTATTTAAGCGGGGGTACCACAAGGAAGTGTCCTTGGAACTTTGTTCTAACTCTTGTACACCAGCGATATTGCTCAAGAAAATGATACAATTACTGCGTCTTTTGCTGATGACACAGCAATCTTGGCGACCGGTAGCAATGTGGAAGAGACAACACGAAAATTGCAAAGAGCGATTGATAGAGTTAGCGTCTGGATAAAGAAGTGGAGATTAATATTAAATGAATCTAAGTCAACATATGTTAATTTTACAACTAGAAAAATAAATCCAATTCCTATTAAAATAGTAATTTCGGCTAATACTGTTAAATACTTGGGCATGACACTCGATGCCAAGCTACACTGGAAGGATCATGTTAAAAAGAAGAAGGTAGAATTGAATATGCAACTTAGAAAAATGTACTGGTTACTCGGGAGAAACTCAGAAATAGATCTACACAGCAAACTGCTTCTCTATGGGCAAATATTGAAACCAGTGTGGACCTATGGATTACAGTTGTGGGATTGCACAAAGAAGACAAATGTAAACAGTATACAAACCTTTCAGAATAAGGTTCTGCGGAGCATTGTTAATGCACCATGGTTCATCCGCAATGGTAGTCTTCATCGTGATCTCAAGATGAACACCGTCGCAGAAGAAATCAAAAGGTATGCAGAGGAGCACAAACACAGGCTTCAACAACACGAAAATTCTGAAATGAATTGTTTACTCAGCTGTTCTGGGAAGATTCGTCGGCTGAAGAGAACGAAGCCTTTTGAACTTTGATAAGTGCAAGTAATTAATTACACATGAACACTTATGTGTGTACTTATGAGGAGTGCATCTGTGGGTGATATTCCGGTTCATTTAATATGAAATGTATATTGCTTGAAAGGCTCTCATGCCTAGTTGTAATTAAATAAATAATAATATTAAAAAAAACTTATTTCTTTGTTCAAGTCTTAAAAACTAAAATGCCTAGAAAGATTAAAAATATATTACGTAGCCTACACCCAAAAAGACAAAAATTAGCAGGGAAGTTTTCCTTAAAAATAGAGGGTGTTCAAATATATTTTTGTTTTGATTCATTCAGTAGATTATCAAAATCTATAATGGTTTAAGCACTATTTTAATACAAACGAGTAAAAATATACAATAAATGTTAAAAACCTAGTTAAAAAATATTAGTGGTAAACCTAATTTGTGTTTAAAGTTTTTTTCTATAAACATTACATCGTGTTAAAACCTAAACTAAAAAATAATGAGAAACCCAATAGTGTGAAACCTAAGGTTTTTATTACATTTTTACTTTCTCCACCCTATACGTAGTATATGGAGAAAGTATTGTTTTCGTAAAAACGTTCGAATTTGAATTTTCAGTTGAATTATCTGTTTTGGTGCTCCCAGAACCCCAAAAAAATTTTTAGTGCAATTATCTGTGTTGGTGCTCCCTGAACCCAAAAATATTTTTAGTGGAATTTTTTGTTTTGGTGCTCCCTGAACCCAAAAAAGTGTTTTTAACGTGGTGTCTGTCTGTCAGTGTGTCAGTATGTATACACGACCAGAGGGGACACTATTGGTCCGATTTTCATGAAATTTGGTATGTAGGTACTAAACCCTAATATCTCCAGGCGTTTTTTTCATTTTTTGAAATTTTTAATTTTTAAGGATAATTTACCCCTAAAAACCAATAAAAAACGACAAAAATGCAAATTTCTCAAAAACGGCTCTAACGATTTTGATCAAATTTTCAGTATTTATAGTGCTTAAGATGCCAAACAAAATGACACCACCCGCTTTTATCAAAACTTCGGCGTTTCATAATTATGGGGAAATGTTAAAAAATAAACAAGTTTATGTTGTCAATCTAGCATCACGGCAAAGGCCGCACGGGATAGCACAACGGTAGAGAGGACGGCCAGTAATTCAAAGGTCGCGCGATCGAATCCCGCCTGGGACAATAACTTTTTTATACGATTGACGTAGGTAGAATATTATTTTTTTGTTTTGTTCTAAAAAGTAGTAAATAAAATGATTAAAAACAATATTATTTTGACTACAGTAAGTTGGGAGAAAGTTTGTGTCAGTTAACTGATACCGTTTATTAATTATTTAGTTGCATGATGTTTTACTGCTAAGTTAATGCTTCTTGGGTTCGTTATTATTTACAACAATAAGTTTATTAATACAATAAGGTTTTTATAAGATTATAAGGTTATGATGTCTGTTTAAGTGTTTATTTTTGACATTGGTTTTTTCTATACATCCTGTAAACAGACACATATTTCATGAATCTACGAACTATTTTAAGTTCACAATAGTTATTTTTGGTTAACTGCACTTTTAAATATTGAACTAATTTGTATTTAGATTGTATTTAATCTATAATATATTAATTACCTTATAGGTCCGTTTTGCGACTTCAAGTGAGTTGATTCTTGACTAGTTTCGGGGTTTTGATCCCATCATCAAATAAGACTTATTTCACTCGTCAAACATTAAAAAAACACACACAAACACACACACCCCCCACACACACCCCCCACACACACCCCACACACAACACATACACTAACACAAATAAACCAGACATGTAGTGCACTCAGTCATGGAGTACTCCGACAGACATGTTATATATATTTTTAATAAATATATTCCATATTCCATATATTCCGTATTCCATGTTCACGTGTTATTTACATAATATATTTTTATATACCAAGAAAATTAAAATATAATCTTTTAATATATTTTTATTTCATATTGACATCAAATGATTTAGAAGTTATTAGCGAATTTCCATAAGAAAAATAAGCTATTGCAGTGGCCCTTATGGTAAGACCCAAGGTCGAGCATAGCAAATGAGCACCGATCATGGTCCCCTGAACACGTTTTGGGGTGTCATTAAAATCATATATATATGTATATATGTGTTCGCACTCTAGCGTCCGCATTTTAAGTCCGATTTGGTTCAAATTTGGTACACATGTTAGTTGACTACGTCGCTCGGAAGAGTTCGTTAGCCAAAAAAATCCAACAATCGGAAGCACGTTTTTTGACCAGAAGTAACTATTTTTTGAGATTTTTCCTACGAGAATGAATTTTTTTTTTTTTGAGTTTTTTCTACAAATATAAATGTAGGATGTTATTCTGCATATTTTGTTTTTTACGCGACTTGGTTCCCCCAAAATCGATCAAAACGTAAAATACCATAGAAGTACCCGTTTCAAAGCCTTGTAGTGGATTCTACCGTGGGGTTGGCGTGCGACGCACGCAATGCATTGTGTATTCAAGATAATCCCAATATGCGGAATGGCTTGTGAACCATTTTGCAGCTATTCAGCACCGTAGTGAATAGACCTATTTCCCAAATTGTTGAAACCCTAAAACATATAGGCTTATAAACTTAATTTTGGAAATTTCCTCAACTCACGTCAGCGGTTCAGCTGCGTGGTCGAATTATTAACATTACAGTGACGAAACTAATAATAGAATATGTTATACGAAGATGTTAGAATGTTTTCGAACCTAAACGAATAGGCAATTCTTCTTATAATAATTTGTATAATTGAGTATAATATAAAAATGATATAATGTTGTATTTATATTCATTTTATAACTTCAAAGCAAATCTTATAAAGTATTATAGCCTACAATGGTTCTATAACTCATATTTAAAAAAATCAACTTCACAAAACAATATGTTATTGTTTGAAGTTGTAAAAGTAACCCCAAAGTATAATCTACGTTAGATTTTTTTTAATATATTGCAGATGTTGGGTAATACCAGCTGTAATATTATATTGTTACTGACGTAAGTACTCTTTATAGGAGTTGATTTATATTGTTATTAAAGCTGCTCAACTCAATGTGGGGTTTTCCGTGTTGTCATTTGGCTCTAAATTTAATTGGATGAGTTGTCAGCGGTCACGGCCTAGTTATACAAATATGAATATGGACCCTTTGATCCCTACTTAACCATATTTGTATATATTTAATAAGCTCTCTTTATGTTAAAAACCACGCGGTTGTTGAATTACATTTTCATTTTAAAACGGTTGATTGTTTAATTTTGTTAACCCAAATCGAACCAAACGTCTAAGTAATAATACTAATAATAATTGCCTTTTTGACTGTATATTTAAATAATTCAACCACGCAGCTGAAACGCTACGTGATTTGAGCAAATTTCCAAAATTAAGTTCATAGGCCTATGTTTTAGGGTTTCAACCAACAATTTGGGAAATAGGTCTATTCACGAAAATGGTTAACACGCCATTCCGCATATTGGGAGTGTCTTCAATACACAAAGGATTGCGTGCTTCGCACGCCAACCCCCGTGTTGGGATTATCTTCAACACACAAAGCATTTCGTGCTTCGCACGCCAACCCCACGGTGGAATCCACCACATGGCTTTGAACCGGGTACATCTATGGTATTTTACGTTTTGATCGATTTTGGGGAAACCAAGCGAGCTATAAGGTCGCGTAAAAAAACAAAATGTACAAAATAACATCGTACATTTATATTTGTAGAAAAAACGGAAAAAACAAATTCATTCTCGTAGGAAAATTCTCAAAAAATAGTTACTTCCGGTCGAAAAACGTGTTTCCGATTGTTGGATTTTTTTTGCTATCAAACTCGTCCGAGCGTAGTAGACAACCAACAGGTGAACCAAATTTGAACCAAATCGGACTTAAAATGCGGCCGATAGAGTGAGAAAAAATATATACAAATATGATTGTTAATGACACCCCAAAACGTGTTCTGGGTGCTCATGATCGGTGCTCATTTGCTACTCCCGACCTTGGGTATTACCATAAGGGAAACTGCAATAGCTCAGTTTTCCTATGGAAATTCGCTAATAATAACTTCCCTTTTTGACAGTATTATTTAAAAATATATTAAACATTAAAACTTGTCGTTTTGAATTATTTATTTTGGTACGTACTTATATATTTAACTGCATTTTAATTGATTGATTGTTGAAAGCGTCGAGGAGAGACCAGAATAGCTTTTCCCCGTGATGCGTGATGTGTGCCAGCCCAGGTGGTCGTCAAAGCGAAGAAGCTGAGCTGTCCGATCATCAGAGTCACCAGGACAGTGTAAAGGCGAGGACCAGGGCTATAGAATAAAAGGGCTGGTCCACTGCTTTGATGTTGACGCTCACCGATTGTCCCAACCCCACTCCTATGTGACGTCACTGAGGCAAGTACCACCCGAAGGCGCCGCGCAAGCACGGTTCGCCTTAGCACAGAGGATATAAGTAATTACTTACTCTGTGGCCTTAGCTCTCAAGTGTTATTTGATTTAACGTTGCAGACGTCATTACTGAAACTATTAATTTGGTTATATATTACGTTGTGGCGTTGCGGTCAAGTTACTAGCAGACCGATTTAGCAAGGTATTTATTTATTTAATGTTACGTTGCAGACGAGATTACTTTATGAAATTTTACCAAGATTATCAAGTAATATTGTCTGCAACGTTACTTGAATATTCCGAGAAACACCTTTACTAACAAAATGCATTAAAAAAAACACATTTTCAGGATGATAAGATATAAATAAATATATAATATATAAATAATAATAAGATTTAAACTTAGAGTACCGATAATTATTTATAACTCAAAATAAAAAAATAACAAATTTTAAGTACTCAGCATTATTTTTAAATTAAAATAAACATTAAAAGATATTATTTATTATTTAATGTAAGAGTTGGAAGCGAGATTACTTTATGTTAACAAGTTGCCAAGGTCCTCAAGTAATTTCTTTTCTGCAGATTTAAGTTAAATGTTTAAAAAAAATCTTTACTAGCAAAATGCACTTAAAATTGTCAGAATAATTAGATATAAATAAATATATAATATAGAAATAATTAGAATCAAATTTAAACCTAGAGTAATAAATTTATTGATGACAAAAATAAAAAATAAAACATAAGTTAAACTTATAGACTAAATTAAATTGCACAGTGTCAATTTAAATTAAAATTGTTCAATTGTTCAATTTAAATTCAACTATTAAATTAACTATTCCCTAAGGCCTAGGGAAGAAAAATTTCTACAAAGCAGTTTTATTTTTAAAAAAATATTTTATGTCAGCAGTAATTATTAGGTCAATGTGCATATAAGCTACTCATTATGTGTAAGTATTTATAAGTTTTATTATAAATACTTATAAATACATTTATAAGTTTTATTATTAGGCGATGATAACCACCCAGGTTTTTCGCCTTTAAACAAAAAAAACAAAAAAAATATATATATAAGTTTTATTTTATAAGTATTACACATGTTTTATTAAACTGCAGTATGCCATTCAAGTTTTAGTGATTTATTGTAACAAATACAATTATTTTCAAATTTCGGAGAATGAAATTAAAAGTATTCTAACATTAGTACACTACAACGGTTTATTACCTACGAATTAGTTAGTTTTATTGTAACCTTCTTCTTGCGTCTTTGTTTACTGTCTACTTATTGCTTTGTGTAGTGTCAATACTAAAACTAAATAAAGAAGAAGCCATCATAAAAAATGTACAGCTTAGATAAGAAATTGAAATTATTGGAGCAGAGAATACTTATGAGCAGCGCTGGGAATGGAGTAGGTATTATCGCCGTGACGTCACCTTGTATTCTATAGCCCTGGGTGAGGACACAGTTTGTCGATAAAAGGGATAATCTATATATTATAAAAGCGAAATACCACTCATTCACTCACTCACTCACTGACTCACTCATCACGATTTCTCAAAAACTACCGAACGGATTGAAATGAAATTTGGTATGTAAATTCCTCTAGGGCCATAGGTGCTCACTAAGAAAGGGTTTGAAAAAATTCGAAATTTTAGGGGGAATCAAAGTTATTAAATCACGATTTCTTCAAAACTACCGAACGGATTGGAATGAAATTTGGTATGTAGCTTCCTCTAGGGCCATAGGTGCTCACTAAAAAATGGTTTTAAAAAATTGGAAATTTTAGTGGGGTTTGGCGGGTAAAAATTACTAAATCTCGATTTCTCCATAATTACCGAACAGATTGGAATGAAATTTAGTATGTAGCTTCCTCTAGGGCCATAAGTGCTTTTATTATTTAAGATCTATATATATATAGAAGCCAAATACCACTCACTGACTGAACACTTAAAAAGAATACAATTACGTTAAAAAGACTGAAAATACCAACCACCACGGGCAACGCCGTACTGGTCAGCTAGTTGTTTTATATAAATTCTGGGTTAGAATTAGTTTCTGTGGGTTGATCTATTGGGAAAGTTATATATATATTTAAAATAATCCGTATTTGAGGAGTAATAAAGTTTACTCAGTTTTGCCCGTTGTGAAAAGCATAAGATTTATACAAAGGTTTATTATTGCAGTTAACTGGACTCGAGTATAATGTGATATATGTTTGCAACCCTTTCACTAAAGTTAGAGCCAAGCGAGTAGCTTCGTAATACTATATTAACAAGGAAAACATAATGTTGGGTCTAGTCTGACGGGTAGAAAGATTGGTGCATACGATTTTGTAATAAACTGAAGAAGTGCAGATTTGACTTGCTCGTAAAGTGTTGCGTACAGTAGGAAGTATATGTGAAGATGCGGATGGCTGTAAGCGCAGAAGCAGGGACGGTCAATGCGCATGCGCTAACAGCGTTGACGTCAGCGTAGCGAGTCAATTGGTGACAGAGGTTAGTCACGTTATCTAGTGTTCTGCCTTTCCTAAAAACGTTGTTTTAATTTGGATTCAAATAACAGGGTCATAACATTTTTAATTATAATAAAATTAGTGCCACTCAAAAGAGCAAAAATTTAATAAATTTGACTCATTTAAAACAAATGTGTAATTAGTAATAAAAGGAAACATTTTTTTAAATAATGTGCGCTATGAAAAATCTGGAAATGTAAGAGCTGAAAACATGCAACTCAGTACACGAGGTATAGTCAACAATTTTTTATAGCATGCTATTTCTTGAAAAAATAATATAGGTAATAAAAGTCAGCTAATACATATTCTTAATTAATCTATTCTAACGTTATCTTAATTAAAATCTATTCTAACTTAAGGTATTCTTATAATTAATACATTGTAATGTAATTTAAGATGTAGTAATAAGTTTAATAAACATGTAATTATGAATGTCCACAAATAGTGTCAGTGACACAGTAAGCCATGAGCCGTAAAAAAACAGAATGGGTAGTAGATTACTCAGCAGTCAAATCCCCACACCGCCACACATAACATACCTCCTCCCTTCCACACTCACATCCCTACCTGCGCGAATCGCTTCTTCACATATATTTCCTACTATACCAACAACCACCCTAAGGGTTTAAATTTTAAAAGAACTGTTACTTGATAATAATAATAAAACACACCGAATATACAACATTCTCAGTTTGTAGCCCAGGGTTCCACCATATCTCTCGAAAACTTTTCAAGTCATGAAATATTATAAACAAAAACCATCCTACGTCATGTATTCAATATGTATAACTTACCATACTTATTATATTAACAATAACTATGGTGGCTATAAATGATACATTGACGCTGTAACAGAAGTGGCGGTTCCCAAACACAGTATTTCTAAATACAAAAATATATATATTTTTCATCCGGCAAACATAGTAGGTGAGTTTTTGAACATCATATAATGTTCAAATAATAATAATAATAATTTGACCAAAAAGGGGGTTGTTTTTCAAAAAATTTCAAAACCTTTTTTCGTGCATCTATATATACAGGCCTAATTGACATGTTTGGTGCAAATGTGTTCGAAATCGATCGAATAGTTTTCTCTCAAGCTTGGTATAAATACAGACAGACGTACAGACAAACATTTTGTAAAAACCACTTTTTTTAAGTCTGGGGGTCCCAAAACGGATATTTTCACAAAAATCTCAACATCAATTTTGTTTGCGATCACTATACTTTCTCTATACTATAGTATAGTGAGAAAGTAAAACCGAATATCACAAAATAATATAAGTAAATATTTTAATTTACAAAGTCGAAAAACTACACAACTGATCATAAAATATTTAATTTTGTGATTCAGACTTCGTCCTCCAAAATTCATATTATTTTGAAATGTAAACTAGGATCACCACGTCCAAAAAAATTTTATAAATGTGTGGGTAGCATAGTATACAGTTTTCGTTATGATATTGGTGAATTGGATTTTATCGTCACGCGTTTCACCTTGCATTTTTTGAAACGCTCTATTTTGTGAAACGCTCCAAAAGTCAAACGCTCTATTCCATCTGATTGAAAAAAGTTTTGGTCTTGCCGAGATTCGAACCAGCAGAGCACACCACCATAGACTATCGCCTAAGCCGGTTAGGCCACAATCTCATTGTTAATTTAGCATATTTGAGTTGGGTATAATATAAGCGTAACAAATTGTAATTCATAGTCTGTTAATGTTAATAAAATGTACATTTTCATAAGTATTACCTCTGAAATGGACATTGTGCTACCTCTTTTCGTAAGTTGTGTTAAAAATGAACATTGTGCTTCCTCATATCGTAAGTTGTTCTCATTTCAATTAAAATGTTTACACTTCTCCTGTGTGGTCTTAAGCACACAGTTACTTTTCTTTTTGTTTTTTGTATTTATAACTGCAGAAATATTTTCAGATTAATATGTTTACTTCAAATTTCAGGTTGAAATTTCCTGTGAAATTTGAACGTGTGAGACAGACGAACAAACGAATAAGTATTTTTAGTTTTACTTTTATGATACTAAAAGGAAATTAAGGTTGAAAATTCAAATTCACTCGACTTTGTTTTTTACTACTGAGGTGACACAACGATGCCGATGGCCGGGTTCTTCCAATAAACAAGATTTAAGCCCTAGTTAATGAAACGGGTAATAAATGCGCATTCCGCCTTAAACGGGAGCTTGCACGCTATTTATTGATTACCTGTTCCAGTCTGGAGTTTGGAATGATGAATGGTAGATGCTCATAATGATACGCTCATGCAAACAATACCCACACGTAAATTACCTTCACGAATTTGCATATGAAAAATTGTAGCTATTTTTTTAAAAACTCCACCCATAAACTCGGAAGAGTAATTTGTCTGAAACATTCATTAAATCTAATTTAATTTATAACAAGTTTTCTCGCAGTTAACACGTTCACTGCTACGCAAATTTCGTATTTCCTATGCTAGGAGCTCACCTTTTATTTTTTATATTTTATAGCCTAAGTGAGTAGAAATTACTTACTTTTTTATTTTTGAACCTTTCTACGTAATAATCACTAATATTTTAAAGTGGACGTAATGCTCTGTGTATTGAAAATGATCCCAACACGGGGGTTGGCGTGCGAAGCACGCAATGCTCTGTATATTGAAAATACTCCCGGAGTTGGCGTGTGAAGAACGCAATGCTCTGTGTATTGAAAATCATCCCAACAAGGGGGTTGGCGTGCGAAGCACGCAAT
>JAGFPH010002050.1:114212-130599 GCA_018207615.1 Philaenus spumarius
TGATAACGCTCAGTGTGGTTGCACAAGTATAGAATTCTTCATCAATTTGTTTTAATTTGGTCACTAAACAAATTTTAAAAAGCCAAAATAAATATTTCTGTAGTTGTTCAACAATGAAAAGTGCCTTCTTTGACAGATGTATACTATCTTTTATAAAAGATATTTTATAAAATATTTTACAGTGCAATACGGGCCTAAAGCTGCAGGGAGATGCTTCTTGTGACACATGCTACTAAACCTCAAAATTGGGGGACTTTTTTTAGAAGAGGACCACCATGAATGTTGAATGCAGCTAAACATACTATGACTAAAGACTACAAGTTAGAACTTAAGGCAATTTTTTTAATCTTTGCATTTTTGTTACATTAAATAACTTAATTGAGGTTACTAACTTATAAATGGTCCACAATAGATCTTCTTTGGGTCACAGTGGTGAGGAGACCTTTATATCCCTAATAAAAAAAAACTTATTTATGTTTACAAAAGTACAATTAAGTTTATGTGTTATTTTACTTCAATATGTATAATAGTTTTGTTAGTTTTTGTTACCCTGACTCTATATAAAACTTGTTAGGTGTAGCGGTCTTCTTCTAAAAAAGACTCAAAATTGGACTATACAATTATATACTCTGATTATATACTTTTTATGCGGACGGTACATACAACAAGTTTGAAAGTGACTAGTTACGTCAAAGAATTAATCTTAAAGTTGCATACCTAGTAATGTTTTCCGATCTTCGTCTTCTTTCCTATTTGTGCCACTGTATTAACAATCCTCCCGTGTGGCTCCTGGTCTTCCTGCAGGTCGCTCACAGTCGCTTTGTCCATTGAATACGACATGTTCAAATAAAAAACATGCAGTCCTCATTCTACGACTTATGGCTAACTGCTGCATGCCAGTTAATAAATGTCCTCTCATTTTCTTCTCTCTTCCGTCGCTTAATTGCTATCCTGTTTAGTTATAATCTACGTTCTTCGCCACTTTCACTGCCACATAGATGAATTGACGCTATGAACGCCTGGTATATTTGGTAGTTGGTGATCCATTCCAACTCCTCTTTACTAAAGGACATAGATGCCTTTGGTAACTTTCAGTCCACTCTTTCACATTTCTCTTCGAATATCCCAGTTTCATGCAGAAAGAGTTAAGTACTCATATGTTTGTACCTAAATTTGCTGTTGAACCTTACACGCGGTTCCTCCATCTTCTCTTCATTTTTACCACTAAAATAATTTGCTCTTTTTATGACTAACTAGTAAGCCCCGTGAAAAATCACATGCAGATTAATTAGATATACATTTGAAATAAATAGTTTAAAAAATACAATTTAACAACAACAGACTACCTATGCTGACGTTGACTTTTAACTCGGTAAATGTGTGCAATATAATGTATAAGGATTATAAAACTGTAGGCCTATTCATTATTATATATCTGAATATAGATAAACATATTATCTTTTAATTGCTTTTTAACTTCATATTGATAGATCAAATGATTTTGAAGTTACTAATATTATAATGAAAAAAAAACGAATATAAGAATTAATTACTCTTCGAATATATTATAGGAAGATTTACGAATGTTTCCGAGGCTACACGAATAGTTTCTCTTCTTTAAACTTGTAAAAATTAATATTTAATATACATTGATAATAAAAGGTTGTATTTATATTTATTTTATAACCTCTAAGAAAAACGTATTATAGCCTATATTAGTTCTTTAACTCATATTTGAAGAAAATCAACTTCACAAGACTTATATTGATTAAAGTTGTAAACATAACCCCAAAGTATAACCTACTCTATGTTTTGTTTTAGTATTACAGATGATGGGTGAAATCAGCTGTTATATTATATTATTATTCACATACGTACGGACGTACACTCACTTTTATAGGAGTTTATTCTCATTCCACTTCTGATTTTGTTTCTGCACATTCCACCCTGATTTTTGGAGTTTCCTTTCCGAATCTGTTACTATTAATTAACAAACACCAATAAAAGCAAAACCTTTTACGAAATGCCCTACTTAATTATTTTACTGAGTGAAAACTATTAACAATAACTTTTTTGTACTCCTGCTGTTAGTACCACTAATGTCTTTAAAATCAATTAATTTACACATTTAGTACTGTATATTTACGATGTTTTGTGTGAAACACTAATTTCAATACTTACAGGTTTTGTAAAATTTTACCAATACAATTACATGTACCAAGGATTTATCAGTGGTAGAGTTTGGCGGAAGCAAGTCAGGGCAATTAAACGCTGTAATTTCCCGAGCTTTAGTTTCATAAAAAATTGTTGATATAATTTCTGAAATAAATAATAACGTACATCGGTGATAAATGTGGTAAAATTACACATTGATAAACAAGACTGTCTAGATCGAATTTGGTAAATTAATTTAGTTCAATGCTTCTCGCTAGGAGCGTGCCTAACCTAGTCGCCGCCGCTACCAACTGGGGAAAATTAAATTATGGTTATATTACTGCTATGTTTTGTTGTTTTTGTATCATGGATAGTAAAGTAAACACATGTTTTTGTTAAAGACGAAAACTACAAGATGGGAAAGTAAAGGAGAATAAACTGTTTAACTCGGAGCAAATAAATTTGAAATATAGTAGGCCTAGCCAGGGCCGGCGAGAATAGTATACTAGCAATTCTCGCCGGTCCTGGGCTTAGTTACGTATGTCGTCATGTTGCTATTTGATGCGATGATTCAGTCACAGCTTGTAGTAGCGACTATAAAGTAGTTTTGAGACAGAGCTAACAACTTTAAAATAATTAGCACAATTGGTGTGATAAAAATGTTAAAAAAATACAGATAGATGTTGTGGGTTGTATTGCATACATTTAGTTAATTAAATTAATTAGTAGCCTATGCATAACCTATAAATAATTAATGTTTTATTACAAGGAAATACAAATTAGGTATTTCATTACTATATAGAATAAATTGAATTGACTGGAACTAATTTAATTAACTAAAATAAACGTTTATACACAGTATACTATACAAAATACATATTTGCTGCAGTTTAATAATTAACTGAAAGTAATGTATAAATAAGTTAATTTAGTTTAACCATTTCTTTGTTAAAATAATATCCCCTTGGAGACAGCGATTTCCATAGAGGCAACAAAACATTTAGGCAACTATAAAGGAGTATTTTAATTTAAGCTATTACAAAAGCAATTTCAAACAATTCCTATAGTAGTTGTAATGTTTCTTTGGGACCCATTATAATAAAATTTTCTTTAAAATATATTACTTATAGTTTACATTTAAAGAAGATCTGATAGCATGTTAACACATGCTCGCATGCCATATAATAACAACATGGGTGTATAATATAATTTATTGTTTTACATACGCTTAAATTTGTATAATATTTTGAATACATTTATTAATCAATCATGTAAAATAGATTTAGTTTGAAACTTGATATAAATAAATGTTGAAAGCCTGGCTGATTTAGCATGGTGACGGATGCTGTCAGTACCATTAGAGATAATATTTTTTAAAGATTAGATTTATTTGGAAAGTAAATACTTTCCTTTTGTGAATCAAACTAAATGAACTTTGTCAAGCAGACAAGACAAAATACTAAATTGGTCAGATAGGATTTATTTTTTGCTTGGTTAACTCAAACATAGGCCTACTAATTACAAATCAGTGTATGTACAGAATGTACAAAACGTCCCCCCATTAACTTTGGAACAAGTATATATAAATAAATGAGCTTCGGAGTATCTCTGTATGACACAGAGGGATGATTTCGGTGTAACCGACCATTTCACTTTTTACCCCAAAATAGGGGGGGGGGGTGAGAGGGTAATTCAAAAATCTTAAATACAAACCCCCATCAAGTGATACCTCATTTTAAAGGGCTTGGTAAATGAAGAAGAATGGCACAAATTTGAGGTCTCTATCTTTACCCTTTCAAAAATGGCGGCCAGTCAAATTGTAAATATCCTATGTTAACACAATTTTAAATTCGTTACAAACACTATGTTTCAGTGGAAAGGAATAGTGGTTATTTGCATGTTATTTAACAAAATCAGAGAGTCATTTAAAATTTAGTACTAAACAAATATTTACACAATTTGGCATAACTTAAAAGGAACGAATAAACTTGCAGTTTATAGATACAAGGCTTTTCTTTGAGTCAAGGCTTTATTTTTGCCAAGAAGTAAATGGTTGTCATATTGAGCATTTAATATAAATTAAGAATTAAGGTAAGAATTTAACTTTATTACCAATGAAAGGTATTGTAACGTATCTAATTAAAAATCTGTGTTAATGAAATGTTTACGACTTTGACTGGTCGTCATTTTCGATAGAGTTAAGATAGAGACCCCTAATTTGTGTCATTCCTCTTTATTTATCAAGCCCTTTCAAATGAGGTATCACTTAATGGGGGGATTGTATTTCAGATTTTTGAATTACCCTCTCAACACTCCCATTTTTGGAGTAAGGGGTGAAATGGTCGGTTACACCAAAATACATCTTCCTTTGTCATATAAACACACCCCGAAGGTCATTTATTTCTTTCTTTCTACTTGTTCCAAAGTTAAGGGGGAGGGTGGAACTTTTTGGACACCCGGTATATATATTGCCCTGTTTTTATTAATAACAGTTTTTAACATACAGTAATTGGCCATCAATTTTATTTATGAATGTATCTACTCCACTTGCTAAGGTACTTCTGAAGACATAGTAAAAGGCAAAGTATTACCTAGACTGTTAATCTGTTCCAATATTACAAAATCATTCAGTTTTAACAGGCTCACTATTCAATTACTCGTTACAAGTTATCTTCTTTAGAGTTGAGAGTTTAGTTATTTCGTGTCCTGCTTCCTAATGTAGTATATTACATATATTGTTTGGTATATATTGTAAATAATGTACGTCAATTTATACAAAAAGTGATATTAAATAAGAGGACGGTTCCTTGATTCCCCGTCTTCCCGCACAAATAGTTCTGCACAATTAATTAGGTTAGGTTTACGTAAACATTTGATTTAGATTATATTCTTCCACATCTCTTGAAGTCTATAGTTAGTGAGAAATAGACAATTATTGTAAGCTATCATTTGTTAAAGCATTTAAAGACAATCGATATTGTATAGATTTGCATGTTACATTAAGCGATATACCTAAACGAACTATTATTAATACAAGCGCTTTTACTTATAGAGTTTTGTTTGAGATGAAAAACGTTAAAACTGGTAAAAAAAATCACTCTACTTTATTTTATTCATCAAATAAAAACATATTTACTAGACAAAACATTTTAGAGTGAGTATATTTCATAAATACTAAATTGAAAATAATAACACGTACTAGAAGAGTTCAAAAATGTTTTTTAAGAATTACCTTATACAAATAGAAGACCTCAAGTCAAAAGAAGAGTTCTATGAAGCATAAAGTAATGTCTTTCCCATGGAACTTAATATTAAACTAAAATGATAATTTAAATAAAAACTTATCAGAGAAAAAAATAATTAGCCATTGTAATGTTCGAATAAGCCACAGAACAAATAATAATTATTGGTCCAGTTGACAAAAGAAATTGAGCAGGAATATATATTATATCTATATATATATAATCCAAATACCACTCACTCACTGACTTACTCATCACGAAATCTCAAAAACCACCTAACGGATTGGAATGAAACTTGTTATGTAGCTTCCACTAGGGTCCTAGGTGCTCGCTAAGAAAGGGAGGTTCGGGGGTCAAAGTTACTAACAATCCACACAAGAAATAGTGTAATATATTTATTGATATGTATTTTTTGTTAATATACATTTAACTTTGATTTGTCTATCCGTGCAAAGCCGGATCGGGCAACTAGTTATATATATAATCCTAATACCACTTACTCACTCATCACGAAATCTCAAAAACCACCGAACAGATTGGAATGACATTTGGTATATAGCTTCTTCTAGGGGTCCTAGGTGCTCGCTAAGAAAAGTTTTCAAAAAATTCCAAATTTTAGGGGGGTTCGGGGGTCAAAGTTACTTAAAATCCCCTTAAGAAATACATAGTGTAATATATTTATTGATATATATATATTTTGTTAATATACATTTCACTTTGATTTGTCTATCCGTGTAAAGTCGGATCGGGCAAGCTAGTTCTTTATAAGGCCCTGTACGTTTTATAAAGTCTATTCGCTTTCCAAATTGCTGATATATACAATATAGATAATTACCTTTTATAGTAGTCAAAGCAATTCCTTTGTTATTAGTAAAGGAAAGGAATTGCCTACTATAAAAGGTCTAGTATCTATATTTGAGTATATAGATTTGAATCTATTAATTAATTGTTTTTAAGTTTATCTGGCTAGAGGCGAATTTATTGAAACAATATTTTGATAACGATAGAATAACTTAAACTATGGTTATGAACAAGTGTACACGAATATGATCCTCGGTGTTCCAAAAATAACCAAACATATTTTGTCTAACTTTACATGAAACGATATTTTAAATGCTGTATGATTGTAGTTTTTATGGCAGTGAATGTTCAAAAAATATATTCTTTTATAAATAATTTTGAAAAGTAGGTTAATATATTTTGTTGCTGAAACATTGTTTTCATCTCATATCAGGCTGAGTTTTAAAAGTTCTACAGATAAGTGAACAACCATAAAATGTCCTCTGCAACTAGTACAGAATAAATGAAGTTGTAACGGAAGATTGTTTAAAGAACCTTGGTGTTGTTTGAGGTAAGAACAATAAAACAGCAAATAATCTATTTTTACTGCAAACTTTATTAATTCAAGTAACTTTCAATTCTGTTGAGGTAAAATTTCTGTACATTCTCTTTATCGTTGAACAAAGTTGGAAACGAAACAGACCGAAGCTTAATGGAAAACCTTCGCGGTGCAAACAATTTATTATCATTAGGCGTGTGAGGAAATTTTATGTAATTTCACAAGTAATTTCTAAATGAAATTTTTAATGGATAACTCAAAACATCGTTGATATTTGACAACATCGTTTTATATTTGACAAACACATGTTTATACGAATAAATTTAATTAAAAACGCATAATCTTTGACGATTCCTTGATTTTTACCTTGAGAAATACACCAAATAAACGTTTTAGTTCGTAAAAATAGGTCCAAATTGTATTTGTGGTTTTTAGTTAAAATCACTTGTGCGCAGCTCATTGCTTGAACTCAAACCCTGCGGCTAATAATTAAAAAATACACAGTATAAGTTCATCTAGGTTGTTGTCAAGCTTGCATATATGTACCTACTTGAGTATATAGTTCGCTTCAAAGATGAACAAAACATAATCGCCAGATCATATGTATACCAACATGAAACACAAAACTTTGTTTTTTTAACTCTGTTCATCCTTGTAACATTTCGATCAATTTATATTTAACTTAAAGCCTTGCATTTTCTACCAATGCATTTTCCACCTCAAAGAGAATATTATATATGTAAGGTTCATATTTAAATAATTTGTACTTCTTTAATCTAACCTCTGTATTTACTATATATATTGTGTTTATAAACTACTTGAGATATTAATTTAGTTTTTGTATACTTGATTGTTATAAATCTTTCTATAAATGTCAAAACAAACAAAAGTAACGGGAACTTAAAGACAAAAGAAGATAAGTAATAATAAACTTTAATATAAGTGCTGAATGAGTTATAGTTTGATTAATGTACATCTCTGAAGATGGCGTCTTTGTCGTTGAAAAGAGTTCGAGTTAACAAACGTAACTTGTGAGATTCTCTGATCAAGTTTTTTTCTATCAAGTAAGGTAGATACTTATTAATTTTACTTGTAATGAATAAACTAACATAATAGTGTTTTATGTATTATACAAAATACATTTTTTATAATTAAGTTTATGTATTACAATTTATCTGTGCAGGTATATTCTGTAAACCTTTAACTTGAGTATTATAGTAGTTTATTATTTCATTTGCGTTACATAAATCTAAAATGTCTTGGTAGTATATTTTGTAAATGTTGAAATTACTTAAATTTCAATCAACGTGTTCACCACTTTCACACAACGTAAATTAAAAATGATGTAATGTATTTTACATAATAAACCACCAAGTATGTGCTCCAAAATAGACTTCAAAAATTTTAGAAAATGAATTAAATAAGTATTACAATCCTACAAAGTTTGAGTAATGGTTCGTTTAGTTAAAAAATTTCAGAACTCGTTCAAATGTTGAATAATTAATCAGTAAATAATATAGAAATTATCTGATTAAATTCTTACCACTGTCATAGCATGAACAAAGTCTGCTTAGAATGTTATGCAGACTTAAATTAATTCTTTGTTTTTAATTTGTGTCATACAAGGGAAATAATAATGAATGTTCTTAGGTGAATGCGTTTAAGTTCAGGAATAACTTATACTTGTCACAAAACTAAAACCTTGTTTCTAAAAATAATAAATTAGCAGACTAACAATTGGTGGAGTGAAGTTATTATTATAAATGTTTGAAAAAGAGTAATATCAATGGTTTGATATTACTCTCACAAACATATTTAAATTATTAAACAGATTCACTGTGACTTCAAAATTAATTGTATTGAAGTAGGAGAGTGGATACATTAAGGTACGAGAGTAACTAATATATATTATTATTATTATTAAATCAATTCGATCGATTTCAAAAAAAAAAATTGCATCAAACATTTCAATTAGGCCGGTATGGATGCACGAAAAAAGGTTTTGAAAAAAAAACTTTTTGGCAAAAAAAACAACAAATCAGTTATTATTATTATTATTAATATTTATTATTATTATTATTATTATTATTAATATTTTTACCTTTTTGTTTCCGTCTTGTGACTTCGTCTGCGTTTCTTATATATGACGCGTTTCAAAAACTATGTTTCATCATCAGACTAATAAATTAACAGTTCACATCACAAAAACACAACAACATGCAACTCACGACACATAATGCATATAAATTGTCCAATAGACGTCTACTACTTCGGGCGGTCGAACGACAACTCAAATTTTTTAAATTATTATTAGCTAAACGAAAATTTTTAGAAAGATACGGTTTTTTGCATATGGTAGGGCTACAAATAAGCCTAACTTTTATCAAAATCGTTAGAGCCGTTTTCTTATAAAAAAATAATAACAGATTTTTTGGGGATTTTTTGGCCAAAAAGGGGGTTGTACAGGCCTAATTGACATGTTTGGCGCAAATTTGATCGAAATCGATCGAATAGTTTTCTCACAGACATACAGACAGACATATTGTAAAAAGACACTTTTTAGAACTCAGGGAGTCCCAAAACGGATATTTCCACAAAAATCTCAACATCGATTTTTTTTGTGGTCACTATTACTTTTTCTATAGGCCTACTATAGTATAGCGAGAAAGTAAAAATACTAATAGAGCTACACTTTGTTTTCCTTGGATTGAATGTATACAAAAATTTTAAACAATAATATAAATTCAACTGGATGTCGTAAATGGCCGACTTTGGACGCTGTGAATATCATTTTAATGGTATGCTTTAGTGGTGGCCATTTTTAATTTTTATCCCGTAAGAGCAATGTTAAATGTAAAACCATTTACTATCATAAAATTATTTGCAAGGTCGATCTCATTTTAACCACAATCACATTACACATCCGTTTTGGGTTTCAAATTTTTTTTAATCTCTTTATTTTTTCACGTTATTGGCATTTTTAAGTACAAACTTTGAACTTTTTCTTTACACAATAAAAAATTTATAATTAAAAGTGAATCGCAAGTCGGATCCGCAATTTTATAAAGAATATTCCGTTTTATTTTTCAGCACTCAATTACAAAAGGTGGATTTATAAAATGGTTTTAAATGAGGCAATGTCAAAACGCTCAGCTGCAAGAAATTGCATTGTTTAGATACGGCTATAGAGTGAAGTGCTGATGTCGCCGGTTACTTTCTCGTTTACTGGAGCAGACCCTTAATTAATCTCATTCTGCATACAATGTTGCATTTTGTGTAAATGGCTACAGTAACTTCCTAATACTGAAGCTGAAATGTATTTTAAATTTTACTCATAAATTAAGTTGAACTCGGTTTTACTTCTTATCTGCGTATATTTTATTTTACTTTTTGAGGTTATGATTTACATGTCCATATTATGACCATAACCATATATCACCTAACAGCATTCATTGAAGAACTCCTTTAGTAAAGTTTGTTACTTTAATTCATTAAACTAATAATATCTTTAACCGAAAGAAGTATGGATATGAAAATCTTCTTAACGGATCATTAAGTTTTCTTTGACAAAAATCGGACGGATACATTTTGCTAGATCTTTTCAAAAATTTTAACCTAAATTGTGCCTATAGGATAAAAGGGCTCCGCCCCAATTACTAAAATTTAAAATTATTTCCTGCGTTTTGTGTGCATTTAACAGATTATGTTTACTCCAGGCGTACAACCGTCATTGTTTTTATTTCCAATGTTTACGAATTGTACACCACATTGTTAGCTAAATAAAAATGTATTGTATTTCCAACTATTTTTAGCATACATTTTATTTAGTAAATAGAAACTAAATTTTAAATCTGTACCTTTAAGTTATTACATTACTTGATAGGTTTCCAAAAACCATTTCGATTTTCATCAATTTATTGTCGTAAGTAATTAATTCTTTGTCAATAACACTTCATGTCTCAATATCGGTTCGATAGTTTATAATATAGGAGCAAACACTTCCGTTTGGTACGGCTGGTAAGAGTTAAGTATAAGCCGACACGAAGTATTGGTAAATTATCTCGTATTTATTGTCAAACAGTTGAATCCAGTTTTGAACCTGTATAATAGGCAATACTATGATTTGTGTATATGTGCACTACTTGCATACATAATGGTAATGGCAAACTTTTAATGTTAAAGCTATATACATAATTTCTTTGCGACCTAAGGCTGATAATAAATTGTATATGATAAACAGAATCTATCATTAAAATATGTAAAATTGCTTACTGTTCGCTGTTATAGATTATAAAAATGTTAAAAATAAAAAATGTAAAAAGAAAAATCTGTTTGTTAAACATTTATCTTCTTCAAGCTAAGATTCGGAAAGTTTGAACACCCCTCCCTTCCTTTCTTCCTGTTAATGAAAGTGGAAACAACAATTAATTACTTCTTCCGCAAATAATGAAGGGTGAAGGATCAGAGAATTGGTAAGTAAGTCTTTGTGGCTTGAGGGTTTAGTGTTATATAATTAAAATTTTGATGATTAAGAAAGCATCATTTCAAAATTGAAGCAAAAAGATTACGCAGCACAAGTGAGGGTTGAAGTGAGGATTGTTGAAAATTGGGTGAGTGAAATAAACAGTAATACATTAGAACGTTAAGGGTCTGCTCCAGTAAACGAGAAAGCAACAGGAAACGCAACCGCTTCTCACTGTATCCCTATCTAAACAGTGCAATTTCTTGCAGCTGAACGCTTTGACATTGCCTCATTTCAAACCATTTTATAAGTCTATCTTTTGTAATTGAGTGTTGGAAAAAAACTGAATATTCTTTATAAAATTTCGGATCCGGCTTGCAAATTATTTTACATTATCAATTTTTTATTGTGTTAGGAAAAAAAATCAAACTTTGTATTTACAAAATGTCAATTACATAACAAATCAAAAGCATTTAAAACAAATTAAATTGCAAGACGGATGCGTATTGTGACTGTGCTTAAAATGAGACCTTGCAAACAATTTTATGATAAAAAGTAAACGAAATAAATGGTTTGAAATTTAACATTGCTCTTATGGGATAAAATCCAAGATGGCCACCACTACAGAAGACATTAAAATAATTCGGTCGCACAGATGAACCGATGACGTGAGTTGAGAGAATTTACAAAATTAAGTTTATATTTTTACGGTTTCAGTAAACTATTTGGGAAATTGATCAATTCACGAAGGCGCTGATTAGCTGCCTGTGTGGACGAAATATATCAGTAGAATTTGCTTGCACCTAAGACTCCAGCTTCGACTCACGCGTTCCTTCGTTCCACTCGCAGCATAAAAGCTCGCTTTGCGAGTTTGTCCTTCGACCTTGTGGCTTTGGGTTATCGACTGCTTCACTTCGCTCGGAGCGAACAAGCTCGGATCAGAAGGTGCCCCCACGATAAAATCCCACACGTGAATTTGAACCGTGTACCTTTATGGTAGTTTACGTTTTAATCGGTTTTGAGGGAACCAATCGAGCTATAAAATCGTGTAAAAAACAAAATATACAGAATAATATCCTACATGTATTTATTTAGATAAAACCCCAAAAAGTTTCATTTTAGTACGAAAAATTTCAAAAAATACTTACTTCTGGTAAAAAAAGTGCTTCCTGTTGTCGGATTTTTTTGACTAACGAACTCGTCCGAGGGATTTAGACAATCAACGTGCGTACCGAATTTGAACAAAATCGGACTTAAAATGCAGCCGCTAGAGTGCGAACACATTAATTTATACATAACATTTTTAATGCCGATTCAGAACGTGTTCTGGGGACCATGAATGGTGCTCATTTACTACTCTCGATCTTAGGTGTCTCACCATAAGGTTCACTGCAATATCTCATCTTTCCCATGAAAATTCGTTAATAAATGCTCCGTGGAGTGTGCAGTCGTGTAGACACGAATTATAAATACTAAAATAAACCAAAATATAAAAACACAATCACGTTTAGATTTAACTGCAAAATAAACTATTTAAAGTTTATGTTTAAAATTCCGTAATTTGTTGAGTATAAACTTACTTATACGCTAGTCACTATTGGCTCACAATAGTTAAAGTAAAACAACGGCACACTTAAAACTTGTCTGTGGATCATTCTAATACTGCATCGTTTTTGGACAGCAAGAGCTGAACTTGGTTAATAACATATGGATATTAGGTTAGGTTAGTATAGGTTAGGTAGGAGCCGCGGATTCGAACATGAATACTAAAGGCATATTAGAATCAGGTTCTTGTAATTATAGCTCTAACGCATGAGTTCATATAGGGGATGCGGAATACTACCCCCCGGAAAACTACCCCCCCAGTTGAAACGTGACGTCACGAAATCTGCCAACTAACCAATCACTATGAATATATCGCGGATGATCTATTTTGCTCTGTATATATGAAGGGTCGCCGGAATACTACCCCCCCGAAAACTAAACCCCCGCCAACCCCCCCCCCAAGCAGGTTCCTACAATTATACTGTTATCGGAAACATACTGTGACTAAACAGTTTAGGTTAGTCCTCTAGTTTTTTTTTTATTCTAATTATATAAAGTGATAATACAAACGCATCGAAACTTGAGTGTGCGTGACTGGAAAACTGAACCCCCGATCTCTGACGTCAAAATGACGTAGGAACCTGCTTGGGGGGTAGTTTTCCAGGGGGTAGTTTTCCGGGGGGGTAGTATTCCGGCGACCCTTCATATATACAGAGCAAAATAGATCATCCGCGATATATTCATAGTGATCAACTGAAACTCTACTATTTAACAACTCACTGAAGACAATAAATATATGTTTTAAAAAAAGATTCATTGAATATCTAACTCAATATATGTTTATGATTATAATTTGCAGTTATTTGAGGAATACGTATCTCCTTCAGTTATGTTTAGGTTTAAGCCAAGGAGCTTAAAATCTAGAATATTATTTATTTTATAGCCTACGTTCCTGACAGAGATTATTCTAAAAATAATAATAATAATTTTTAATATTAGAATAACAATAGATAATCTAAACTGATTAACATGAAAATGGCCCATAACCAACTTCACTTTTCCGCCATTTGGAAACTGTTAAAGATATTCCCAAATAGTGTAAACAAAAATGCTTAGGTTTGAGAGACCTTTAACTTTATACTAAATTTTCTACGATTGATAGTGACGACCGAAGGTACTTGGTAGAATTCCATTATAATTGGACAAACACAATTTTTTTGTAATTTCTACAAGTTTTTATTGAATCTTGCCGACCAAGGTTTCGCCCGTGACGGCATTGACGAGGCAGTTTTACAGACTAAAGAATATTAGAAAACAAACGTGTTTCAAACATAGAAGAGTTACTCACAACAAAGAAAAAGGAAAGAGAGTGGAAAGGGGGGCGTATGGTCATAAGGTTGACAGTGGGTTTAGTAGAGGGGAGTTGGACAAAAATTCTACCTGTTCGTTAAGTACTAGGCTAGCATCTGTACAAAATAATCTCTTAATTTCTAACATTTCCAAGGAATTTAATTTCCTACTTTTATCATTGACATAGAGAATCTTAAAGTTAATGTTATTGGACAAATCTGACACTAAATGATTTTTTAGATGGTTAGAGAAACTAGAGTCATATGACCCAACCGCCAACTTCTTTCATGTTCACTTAACCTACATTTAAAACTATGGCCTGTTTGGCCTACATAAGCTGCATTACAGATGATACAAGTTAGCTTATAAACACCACATTTTTTCATGTTGTCTATTTTGTCTTTACAATTAATTAACATTTTCCCTAAATTGTTTTTACAATAAAAAGCTGGTTTACAGTGATTTTACTTTCTCACTATACTATAGTATAGAGAAAGTATAGTGATCGCAAAAAAATCGATGTTGAGATTTTTGTGGAAATATCCGTTTTGGGACCCCCTGAGTCCAAAAAAGTGGTTTTTACAAAATGTCTGTCTGTATGTATGTCTGTATGTCTGTATGTCTGTCTGTATGTCTGTATGTCTGTATGTAGACAAAGCTAGAGAGAAAACTATTCGATCGATTTCAACTAAATTTGCACCAGACATGTCCAGTACGCCTGTATAGATGCACGAAAAAGGGTTTTGAACAATTTTGAAAAACAACCCCCTTTTTGGCCAAAAAACCCCCAAAATATCAGTTATTATTTTTTTATAAAAAAACGGCTCTAACGATTTTGATACAATTTGGCTAAATTGTAGCCTTTAATGTGCCCTACCATATACAAAAACCCGCATCTTTCTAAAAATTCTCGTTTAGCTAATAATAATAATAATAACTGATTTTTGGTGGTTTTTTTGGCAATAAAGGGGGTTGTTTTTCAAAATTTTTCAAAACCTTTTTACGTGCATCTATAAAGACCTAATTGACGTGTTGGTGCAAATTTGTTCGAAATCGATCGAATAGTTTTCTCTCTAGCTAATAATAATAATATTTATTAGTTAATCGCCTACTTTAATAAAAGTATACAAAGCTAGAGAGAAAACTATTCGATCGATTTCAACCAAATTTGCACCAGACATGACCAGTACGAATGTATAGATGCACGAAAAAGGGTTTTGAACAATTTTGAAAAACAACCCCCTTTTTGGCCAAAAAACCCCCAAAAAATCAGTTATTATTTTTTTGTTAAAAAACGGCTCTAACGATTTTGATAAAATTTGGCTTATTTGTAGCCTTTAATGTGCCCTACCTTATACAGAAACCCGCATCTTTCTAAAAATTCTCGTTTAGCTAATAATAATAATAATAACTGTTTTTGGGGGTTTTTTGGCCATAAAGCGGGTTGTTTAAAAAAAAATTTCAAAACCATTTTACGTGCATCTATGAAGACCTAATTGACTTGTTTGGAGCAAATTTTTTCGAAATCGATCGAATAGTTTTCTCTCTAGATAATAATAATATTTATTAATTAATCTCCTACTTTAATAAATCACCTCTCCTGCCCCACCCTACAAGTCACAGTGAATCTGTTTAATAATTTAAATATGTTTGTGAGAAAGTATGTGCCAGTTCCTGGTACCGTTTATTTCTTTTCTAAAAGATTCCCAACAGCATAACTAACCTTACCAATGTAGTTGATTCTGCGCCATTTTGGTTCGGTTTTATTAGAATCTATTGGGAATATAAGATTCAATAAAAACTTGTAGAAATTACAAAAAAATTGTGTTTGTCCTTTAATTACTAAATTTTCATTTACAAATATTTGAATATGTAAATTTTTATTTCATAAAAATTGTAAAATGTTTGAAAAACGTTTCCAAATATTTTGTCCAAGTTACTTACTATCAGTAATGTTTGGTCAAAATTAGTTTTTAACACGCTTATATTAGCTTCACTTGTGTGTATGTATGTATGTTTGTTTGTAAGTAACTCTCCTTTGGACTAAAAGCCAGTGGCTAATTACTGTTATTATATCTCTCTTACGTAAGTTCAATCGTTGGCCGAGCGGTCTAAGGCGCGGGTCGTAGCTGACGTCAATCCCCGATCGTGGGTTCTAATCCCGTCCACGGCCAAATTTTTTTTTTCAATAATTAATCGAACTAAAAAGTGAAAAATAAATATAGTCTAAAAAAACTAAAAAACACGATTTTAGAGCATATCAAACTAAAAAGTTAAAAATAATTTTTCAAATAA
>JAGFPH010002050.1:130699-148381 GCA_018207615.1 Philaenus spumarius
TCTTGGTGAAACTCTCGCCCGCTGTTTCCTGGAAGGTGGTAACCGTAACTTTCCATTTCTATAACAGAAACAAACATTTATGTTTTTAGAGTAATTACAAATTACATACGTTCAGTGTTGTCTTTGTCACTGAAAAATACAGAATGTGACAAAAACGACCAGTCTACTCACTAAATTGAATGAAACCATTGTATTTGGATAACCTAGTAGAACTCCGATCCAATGCAATATTTTGTTCCACTGGAAATTCGACGATAGTGGCGTTATCTATTGGGGAAACGACGGAAGCTGTATGGAACACCAATGCTACCAATGATTTCTCCATAGCGCTACCTCGCGGCGCGATCATGTACTATTTTCGCGACAACCTTTTTTCCGGCCCACAGCCCCCGTATGGATGCAAGATGTATTTATTATTCATGATCTATGATGAAACGTTCTCAAGCCGAGTCTGCACGGGCCAAACATGAATGGCGAACACTAAAAACGGACGGACATTCAATATTTTGTTCACCAAACATGTTCGTCGAACATTTTTAACAGTTCGCGGACGAACAAATCAATGTTTGTACGCTCGTCGACCTCCACGACGGTTGCAGAGACAATTGTTTAAGGGAAGAGTTGAGTGCTGTGAACAACTTCGTTCAGACCTGACATCAAGTAGCCTGTTCACAAAGTTTACAGTGGTGTGTAATGAAGATTTTGAATCTATATATATAAAAGCGAAATACCACTCACTCACTCACTCACTCACTCACTCACCCATTCATCACGATTTCTCAAAAACTAACGAACGGATTGAAATGAAATTTGGTATGTAGCTTCCTCTAGGGCCATAGGTGCTCACTAAGAAAGGGTATGAAAAATTTCGAAATTTTAGGAGGGGTTTGGGGGGATCAAAGTTACTATAATCATAATTTCAGATCTTTTATTATTATGACAATAGTGCATTTATTATTTAACATCTAGGCCTATATATATAAAAGCCAAATACCACTCACTGACTGAACACTTAAACAGAATACAATTACGTTAAAAAGACTGAAAATACCAACCACCACGGGCAACGCTAGTTACTTATATCCCTTAAAGGACCAACTATTTCAAAACAAGATACGAATTACCACAATGCTGCGGGGATTCTTATACAGCTCTAATGTATCTATGTAAGATTTTAAAACAAAGCAGTTCTGAATTAGTACCGGTAGTGCGTAGGTCAATGCTTTATCAGAATATGTGAAAACAATTAACAATTATTAAGAATGGAAGTTGGTTTCCACTGGTTTTAAAAATAAATGGCAATTTGACCAGTTTCTTGCAGCCCTAGACGGCAAACATGTAGTTGTACAATGAACTGTTGATAGTAGCACTCAATATTTTAACTACAAAGGGCATTGCAGTATCGTTCTGATGGCTCTAGTAGATTCAAACTATTCATTATTCTACGTTAATGTTGGTTTGAAAGGCCGTATTCCAGATGGTTGTGTATTTAAAAACTGTTATTTTTGTGAAATAACACCTTAAAATCGATTGGCAGTTTACCTGGTGATAGACCATTACCTGGTATTTTTGCAGTGAAATGTGAGTTCGACTGAAATGTTCGGTTTGAGGGCGAACTTTTACTGCCAACAACAGGTTTCCGCCATTCCCCCACCATAAGGCTCAGTAATGTTTGAAAAGTCGTCCATACCAAACCAACACCGAACAATGCTCGGCGAACATCAAAATGTATGGCACAATTTCTGCGAATACTATTCACCGAACATGTTCGGCAGGTGCAGAAGCTGCTTAAATGTATCACCACATTGTTACTGCTGTTAACGCTACGTGCGGCCATATCTAAGTACTGTACTGTAATGTATATGGTTTATTATTACTATCAAGATTCATACATTTAATTGTTACTTGATAAAAGCATGAAAGAAAATAACATAACTAAGGATGATTGGACCTGAAAAAGGAAAGCCACACGAATATCATAAGAACTCTTAAGGGCACTTTTTGCATGGAGAAAAATGATTGAACTCGCGTCACCGTCATCGTCACCGCACGGACGCACTTTTTTAAGGCTATGTCTCCGCAATTATTTAAGACACAGTTGCATTCCCGCATTCATTTAAAGCTCCATCGCATCTTAGCAATTATTTAAGGTTTCGTCGCATATCCGCAAATAGTTAAGCCTACGCCGCATCTGCGCAATTATTTAAGACACAGACGCATCCCCGCAATTATTTAAGGCTCTGTCTTATCTCCACAATTATTTAAGGATCCGTTACAACATAAATACACTGATAAAAAAATCTTCTTAATAACCCGAAAATAAAGTTAACTTATGAAGCTAAAAAGTTTTTACTTCTGACGGCAGTCCCAGGACTGCCTGTTTTTATTTATTTTTTAATTTTATTTTATTGGTTATTGATTATACAATCATGATACAGACAGTTGATGAGGTTTACATATATGTAACACATGTTATTAAACAACTTCTCTGGGAATGATCTCGCTTCCTACTCAGGATAAATAAACAAATTACAAAATTTTATAAACCTAATGTTCTGATGTGAAAATTGTACTATTACGGAAATGGGTGTATTCAAAATCCATAAAGTTTCACTTGAAAAAAGTCGGCAAATAGTTTTCAACTCGTACTCTCTACGAATTAATTTTGCCTAGAGGATAAGAGGGCTGCGACCAAAATACATTTCTGTGTACACTTTACAACGAATGACAAAGAAAATAGTTTACCTACAAATTCGTCCTCTTGTTTGAGTAGTTCTTCCCTCCACCAAGTATTGTCGAACTCTCCTTGACCTCCGCCGTATTCCGACGGTAATATCGCCTGATTCACAAAACTATGCAGGGAACTCATGTCCTTTCCGTGTAGATATATCTGTTGAAAATAAACATGAGATATTAAACAAGCTATACACTTAGCACTTGCAATAGTGGGGGTACTGTAGAAAATTAGAATTAAATTAAGGGGAGGCACACATGTAAATGGTCAAAACTGGCCGATCTGGGTTTTTTTTATTTGTTTATTTAATAATACCATTGTATTTGGATAACCTAATAGAACTCCGATCCAATGCAATATTTCATTCCACTGGAAATTCGATGATAGTGTGGCGCTATCTATTGGGGAAACGACGGAAGCTGTGTGAAACACCAATGATTTCTCCATAGCGCTACCTCGCGGCGCGATCATACACTATATACTCGAAAACCTTTTTTTTGTCACACAGCCCCTGTATGCATGCATGATTTATTTTATTATTCATGATCTATGATAATACACACTTTTCTGAATACATTGATATATAATACATATATATATATTAGGTTACTTTTTACTACAACACCAGCTGGTTTTATATTGTACTCCGACTATTTTTCCTTGTGAGTGTAGGCCTAATTTGGAATGCAGTAGAATAAACTATTATTTAGGTAATTATTATCTTTACTTTTTTTATTGTTAAATCTTATATGTAAAAAACATCATTGTTTTACATCACTCACTACAATGTACAAGAATGCCTTGTACCTGCTGATTATCAGCTGGTGTATAACATTTGGTTTTATTAGCGAATTTCCATAGGAAAAATGAGCTGTTGCCCTTATGGTAAGACCCAAGGTCGGGAGTAGCAAATGAGCATCGATCATGGTCCCCAGAACACGTATACATATATATATATGTATATGTTCGCACTCTAGCGGCCGCATTTTAAGTCCGATTTGGTCCAAATTTGGTACACATGTTGGTTGTCTATGTAACTCGGACGAGTTCGTTAGCCAAAAAAATCCAACAACCGGAAGCACGTTTCTTGACAGGAAGTAACTAATTTTTTTTTAATTTTTTCGACGAGAACAAATGTTTTTTAGAGTTTTTTCTAAAGATATAAATGTAGGATTTTATTCTGCACATTTTGTTTTTTTTTTAAGCGACCTTATAGCTCGCTCAGTTCCCCCAACATAGATCGAAACGTAAAATACCATAAAAGTACCCTGTTCAAAACCATGTGGTGGATTTTGCCGTGCGGTTGGCGTGCGAAGCACGCAATGCATTGCGTAATGAAGATACTCCAAATATGCGGAATGGCGTGCGAAGCACGCAATGCCTGTGTATTGTAAAAACTCCCATATGCGGAATGGCGTGCGAAGCATTTTGCAGCTATTCAGCACCGTCGTGAACAAACCTATTTCCCAAATTGTTGGTTGAAACCCTAAAACATAGGCCTGTAAACTTAATTTTGGAAATTTGCTCAACTCACGTCAGCGGTTCAGCTGCGTGCTCGAATTACTTATTTTTCACGAAACATAAAGTATTGACTCTCAGTGCCACAGTAATACATGTCGCGGTATTTTCCATAATTAGTTGAAAATGATAATGAATTATGTCACGACACCTAACTTCACAAATTAAACTTAGGTTTTTTGTTAGTGTCAAATAAATGTCATGAGCTTGTCATTTGTAAAAACTAATTGTACATGCAATTTTCAGTTAATAGTTTTTTTTTCAACTCAAAAAATCCCTACCGATATTAAGTAACATTGTGAAAACGTATCTTTCGTTTTGTTCAGAGTCGCAATTCAAGCTTGCATAAACGTTTCAAAATTAATGTCGTGTTATTAATTTGCAAATGGTACAATCACTCCAAGCACCGAGCAAAACGATCAATTTATTCCTCATCTTCAAGTAACCCTGCTTAGGATATATTGCAGTAATTTCGCAGGATCCGCTCACCACTGTGATTGATAGACTTGTTGTCGTTTGAAGCGTAATTGGAAAACCTTGTTCTAATATAGTTGAACTGGTTGATGTGGTTGTGGGATTAATCACTTTGTACAGATACACATCTTTCTCGGTAGACTTCAAACAATACTGTATTGCCTACTGTCTAAAACCAACTACAGGTCTTTCTTTGTGGTAATCTGTCCATGATTGTTTTAACACGAGTTTTAATATTTTAACATCAATCACAGGATTTTCAAAAATGTATTCAGAATTAAATAAAATAATATTTAGTGTTCTTTAACTTTATGTTTTGTAAATGAAAATTTGCACAAGTTATACTTTATTTATCTTTCTACGTATCTATATACTGTATATAAAAGCGAAATACCACTCACTCACTGACCCACTCATCACGACTTCTCAAAAACTAGCGAACGGATTGAAATGAAATTTGGAATGTAGCTTCTTCTAAGGCCATAGGTGCTCTCTAAGAAATGGTTTGAAAAAATTCGAAATTTTAGGGGGGTTTGGGGGGATTAAAGTTATTAAAAAACGTATTCTTCAAAACTACCAAACGGATTGGAATGAAATTTGGTATGTAGATTCCTCTAGGGCCGTAGGTGCTTACTAAGAAAGGGTTTGAAAAAAATCGAAAATTTTGGGGGATTTGGGGGGGGGGGATCAAAGTTATTAAATCACGATTTCTTCAAAACTACCGAACGGATTCGAATGAAATTTGGTATGTAGCTTCCTCTAGGGCCATAAGTGTTGACTAAAAAAGGGTTTTAAAAATTGGAAATTTTAGGGGGGTTTGGGGGATCATAGTTATTAAAAAACGATTTCTTCAAAACTACCCAACGGATTGGAATGAAATTTGGTATGTAGCTTCCTCTGGGGCCATAGGTGCTCACTAAGAAAGGGTATGAAAAATTTCGAAATTTTAGGAGGGGTTTGGGGGATTAAAGTTACTAAAATCATAATTTCAGATCTTTTATTATTATGACAATAGTGCTTTTACTATGTAAGATCTATATATATAAAAGCCAAATACCACTCACTGACTGAACACTTAAAAAGAATACAATTACGTTAAAAAAACTGAAAATACCAACCACCACGGGCAACGCCGTACGTGTCAGCTAGTAAATCTATATTTACTAGTAGTTCTGTGAACAGTAGACCTCGCTCGTTGAAATAACAAATGTGTTTTGAGCTTAGGTTAAAAATAGTGTGCCAGTAAGGAAGTAAGCACAAGGTTTAGCCAGTGAAACATTATTTACAATTCCCGCGATTCCGGGTTTTCTAGTTCTCGTTTTTATTTCTTTTCTTGAGCTTTAACTGCTAAAGATTTTCTTTTAGAGGCATTGTGTTTTATTTAGGTTAATAATGCGTAAGATAGCTAAAAAATATCGCGTTATAGAGGGGCAACATACAATTAAATATTTACATACTTAAATAACTCAAACTTAACAATGTAAACAAACGATGTTAAAACGTCGTGATAGTGATCTCAACCCATGTACCAACACTTCCCACGGTGTGCTACGGTCATTTTTTGTATGTCCTTTATCACCGCGAGGTTTCATTTGTTTCATCTCATTTTGTAATTCAAGTAAAGCCATTGAAGAAACAACACTTTTGTTTCTTCAATGGTAAAGCTAAGTCAAATACTTTTATGAAATTTACAATGATAATTTACACGTATACAGTTCAATTCTTTGATTTGTCCTCTACACTTTCTTATAATAATATGTCATTTTTGGGAAACTATTCAAAACAGGCCTAGTTTTGTTAGCAGTCTTGTAGTAGGAACATAAAAACTGATGTTTCCAAAATAATACATTTGAAATTGATAAATATTTTTATACAATTCTATTTAGAACTAAATTACGAAACTTTTTACATTTATGAAAAAAATTACAATAATTTTTACTACTTTTTATGTAGGCCTAAAGTTAAACATTTTAATTTCGTTACTGAACGTGATTGTTTCTTGAGCTAATAACTTTCTTAATTTACTTCAATAATTTTTTTTACTGGCATGTATGAATTCTTTAAACCTTTATCTACAAAATAGCTATGGAACACGTTTGAATTGGTTTAGAATAAACGTACAAAAACATGGTTGAAATACAAAAACTTGGACTATTTTTAACAAATTCGAAGTTAACGCCATTTTGTGAGCTTACCGTTAGAGATACGGAAAAAAATCAAGAATACAATTTTGTTTAAAATTGTATTTGCTTTTAGCAAAATGTTATTAGTTTTTAAATTCGACTTACGGTGAAGCCACAAACTGGCTTTGGAAAAAAGCTTACACTGAGAGAAACGGTCCGGCCGCCATTTTTATTTTATTTATGGGGTTAAAAATGAAAAATGGAAAAAACCTTATATATACGAGGCTCGGCCTAGGAATAAGGAACATTCATACAAAAAATCATCAAATTCGGTCAAGGAGTTTTGCCGTAATCGTGAGACAGACACACAGACACCAGACGAAATGCCGAACGGTCGAGTTAAAACGGAGACCTCGCTTACGCTCGGTCAATAAATACTAGAAAGACAAGCACATATTTTTAGCCGAATTTTTGAAGAAAATAAGAGCTATTACACTCAACTTGAAAACAGTTGGTCGGAGGAGAGTAGGACTTCGTTTCTATACATTTCAGATCGGGTAGACGATACAAAAATGAATTAATTTATATATATTACGTTTTATTACTGGATTGATATGTGGTATTAAATATTCTTCAATATTGCTTATTTTTGGTGAAAAGGTTCTAGTAGGATTCTTTAGATGCACTTTTTTGTTTTTCGATCCGATTCAAAATGACGGAGTCATACCGTTAAATCGTTTTTGGGTAGGGATTTGATCCCAAGTACAATTTGTGAGTTATATTATTCGAAAGGCAATCAAATTTATTTTCATTACGCAAGCTCACGGATTGGAATGATGACAAATATTGAAATAGGTATAAATTACCCGTTACACTTTGTGACTTAACAAATGATCAAGGATTGGATTGACAGTGTAACAGGTAATTTATATCTATTTCAATATTTGTAATCAAATTTACTGTAATTCTGTGAAAACGTACAGTTCCCGGAACAAGGAACAACATTCATTGGAAACCCGTGATAATAATTTTTTTCACTATCCATTGATTCAAAGTTAATGGAAATATTAGTTCAAGTTATTGTTGTTAACGGAAGTATTAGAGCAAACAGCTGATTACTGTACCAACACTAAACATATTTAATTATTATTTGGTATATGGCGCTCCCATAATAATTTAGTATAGTGTGTGTTGTTTTTACGTCAACCGATTTCTTTCCTAAAAGTTATGAAATACAAATAATTATTTTAAGTTTGAAATCAGCTGTTAGTGGAAATATTATAGCAAACAGCTGATTACTGTTACTAAAAATAACATAGTTAATAAAAATATTTAATGTCACTCACATGTTTGTTAAATATTTAGAATATTTGTTGTTGTTTTTATTTTGTTAAAATAGATGCTGCTTATTTTTAAAATTATATAAAAACATGGTTGTATTCAAATGTAATGTTCTGTCAAAATTTTTAAGTAATCGATGAAGAACTTTGATTGCTAAACACAATTAGTCCAAATACAATTATTCATCCAATCATGCTAGTTATATGTCCTAAGTATAGTCCTACTCTCTGTAAACGCAATATATGATTGTCAAAACATGAATCTTCACTTTCTGTGAAGCTGTTAGCGCATTATATTTGATTGAGTTTGAAACATGAATACACGATACACAAAACTTGTTCCAATTTTTGTTCAGTGTGAAACTACCGCATTGAGTACGTCTGCACGCTGTGTGATGTACCAAGTGCTTTGAAGCCTGATTGTGAACTTGACTTCAACGCAATTTGTACGATTCAAGTCGTCGGAAACTAAAGTTAAGGTCAACTTTACAAACGTTGGATTTAAACCGGACGAGACACAATTAATTGTGAGATCGTTATTAAAAAATACGTACTGATAACCTAAACATAAAAACAAAGATAGTGCAAAATGTAATATATGCTGAAAATCTCATTATTTCCAAAACTGGCAGGAATATACAGTGAAACGAGTTTATATCACGTATAATTACTAAAATGCATTTCATTTTTTTAAAGTTTTTTTAAATCGCATTACTTGAAATTATTAGTAGTTTAGACATATTTACTGCAAGGGTCTGCTCCAGTAAACGAGAAAGCAACCGGTGACACAGTGCAATCTTTCAACTGAGCGCTTTGACATTGCCTCATTTAAAACCATTTTAGAAATCCATATTTTGTAACTGAGTGCTGAAAAAATACTGAATATTCTTTATAAAATTGTGGATCCGGCTTGCGATTCACTTTTAATTATACATTTTCACTTTCTCCACCCTATACGTAGTATATGGAGCAAGTATTGTTTTCGTCCAAATTTTCGAATTCGAATTTTTAGTGGAATTATTTGTTTAGGTGCTCCCTGAACCACAAAAAATTGTTTAGTTGAATTATCTGTGTCTCCCTGAACCCAAAAATATTTTTAGTGGAATTATTTGTTTTGGTGCTCCCTGGTGTGTCTGTGTGTCTGTAAGGATGTGTACAGAGCTGGAGACCATACCAACTGTCCGATTTTGATGAAATTGGGTATGTAGTTGTAGGTTTGGAATATCTCCAGGCGTTTTAAAATTTTTGATTTTTAAGGGGTTTTACCCCCAAAAATGGCCAAAAAACGAGAAAAATCAAAATTTCTCAAAAACGGCTCTAACGATTTTGATAAAATTTGGCTTATTTGTAGCCCTTAATGTACCCTATCGTATGCAAAAACCGCACCTTTCAAAAAACTCCCGTTAAGGTAATAATAATAGTAACAGATTTTTGGCCAAAAAGGGGGTTGTTTTTCTAAATTTTTCAAACCCTTTTTTCGTGCATCTATACAGGGCTAATTGACATGTTTGGTGCAAATTTGTTCGAAATCGATCGAATAGTTTTAATAATAATAATATTATTATAATTAATAATATGGATGTTTGTTACATGCATCTAATATTTTTCATGGTATGTCCTACTTTTGCAATTCTAAATAACCACCTCCTTTGCTACTCTTGGGAAGGTATAAAGTTTCAACTGGGAGAAGGTATGTGGCAGTTATCTGGTACCGTTTATTTCTTACCATTTTGCGCCATACATTGCAGTTTATATATTCAGGAACTATATAAAATACAAAACTAATCACACTTGGAAGTTTTATTTATTAAAAAAAAAAAAAAAAAACAGTCACCACAGTTCGTCCAAATTTAGAAGAGCTGACAGCAGGTATGCAATTAAGCTCAAATTCAGAGAACTTGAGTGGACCGCTCTTTTTTACAAAAACGATTCCTAGCCCTGTTTAGAAGTGCATACCAACAGAATGCGTTAGGCCTCAGGAGGAAGGCAAATGTGATGTTTCGACGAGATGATGCTGGACCATATCTGCATATTTGAGCTGATGGTACTGATGCTTTTGCATTTGGTCAGTGGAGCAGCTGAATAAGACTCAAAAATAGTAATTTGTTTCTACTTTCAACCAGATTCTAAATTATACGATTACTTCATTACCAGTATCTTCGCTACGGATACAATGGAGTTCCTATCCGGAGAACAGAGCTCAGATGCCACTTACATTTATAGTGTCACTTTAAACTTTGACTTGAACTAAACATATTTCTATAACTACGCAAATTTAAATCAAAAACCTTTACCACTTGCAACATTCAATTTAATAATGCTGATGAAAACAGGGTAGATGAAAATAATAGAAGAAGTGTCACGCCATCATATTGCCATTTTTAAGGAATAAGACCCATTACAAATTTAAGGGAATACAAGTGACTCTAGATAAAGAAGCCAATCATGCTAAAAATTTAGACATTTTCAATTTCAAATCTACCCATATTAATTAACAGATAAACTGATACAATTAAATAATAAACAGTACCAGATAACTGCCACATACTTTCTACCAGTTGAAACTATACCTTCCCAAGAGTAGCATAGGAGGTGGTTATTTAGAATTTGCAAAAGTAGGACATACCATGGAAAATATTAGCTGCATGTAACACATCCATACTATATTATTATATTAAAATATTATTGTTATTATTAAAACTATTCAATCGATTTCGAACAAATTTGCACCAAACATGTCAATTAGGCCTGTATAGATGCACGAAAAAGGTTTTGTAAAATTTTGAAAAACAACCCACATTTTGGCCAAAACCTCCAAAAACAAGTTTTTATTATTATTATTATTACCTAAACAAGAATTTTTAGAAAGATGCGTATTTTTACATATGGTAGGGTACATTAAGGGCTACAAATGAGCCAAATTTAATCAAAATCGTTAGAGCCATTTTTGAGGAATTTAAATTTTTTGCCATTTTGGGGGAGTAAAACCCCTTAAAAATCAAAAATTTGAAAAAACGGTTAGAGATATTCCAGAACTGCACATACATACCAAATTTCATCAAAATCGAACCGTACCAATTGTCTCCAGCTCTGTACACATCCTAACAGACACACAGACACACGGAGAGACATCACCAAAAAAACACTTTTTTGGTTCAAGAAGCGCCAAAACAAATAATTCCATTAAAAGAATTTTTGGGTTCAGGGAGCACCTACACAGATAATTCCACTAAACCATTTTTTGAGGTTCAGGGAGCACCAAAAGAGATAATTCCACTAAAAATTCAAATTCGAAAATTTCGACGGAAACAATACTTTCTCCATATACTACGTATAGGGGGGAGAAAGTAATGTAATAAGTAAACTATTTTAAAATGTTTAGTTGTAAAAATATTTTTATTAAGGGTCGGCTCTAGTAAAACAGAAAGCAACCTGCGACTCCCTATAGCGGCGGTAGGTTACGCGGACATTGCTCATCCTAAATCCATTAAAAACCCGCAATTATTCAAATGGCGTTTTTAAAAAAATACCAAACTCTTGGGGACAAAATTCTTCATCCGATTGGCTTGGTAATTTTTCGCTATGCTTAATAGTTACAACGTACAAAAATATTTAAATCACCCTATAGCAGCGGTAGGTTACACGGACATTGCTCAGCCTAAATCCATTTAAAACCCGCAATTGTTAAAATAGCGTTTTAAAAAAAAATACCAATCTATTGGGGACAAAATTCTTCAGGCGAATGGCTTGGCAGTTTTTCGCTATAATTAATAGTGATAACATAAAAAAATATTTAAAATCAATGTTTTAAATTGTTAATAAATATTAAACAAAATGTTTTTCTTAGTTTTGGAAAAGCCATTTGCATGCATATTGGCCATAGCTTTAAAATGACATATCGTTCATAATTATCCGATCAAAAATAAAGGAAAAATGTTGATTTTAATTTAACATTGGCCTTATGGAGAGTCAGCCAACATGGCCGACAGCTAGAGCCGACCCTTAACTGTAGCATACTGTAAAGTATAGATAACATGTCCCTGCCTGGTCTTCGAGACAGATAAATCAACTCGGAGGATACTAAAACGTTCGAAGTATAGAAAAATTTGAAATAATTTGCTAAAATAATATTCATAGCTCTAAGGTAAATTCAAATTAAATCTGTTGTGAAAATCTTGGCCAAATAAAACATGAAACAGCTACAGTTCAAAAAAAGAATCAGATGGCTAAACAAGTTCATCAGAAAATTTATAAATTATATAAATATATATGTATATAAGATAATAAGGAATTTATAATTTGTTCCCTGAATCCTAGAAACAGAAAACCATGATACGCTGAGTAGAAATCTAATCATCCGATTAATGTGTTTTATTAAACGTTTCATTTTTGAAAGTAAAATATTTGATAAACATTTTACTTTCTCACTATACTATAGTATAGAGAAAGTATAGCGATCGCAAAAAAATCGATGTTGAGATTTTTGTGGAAATATCCGTTTTGGGACCCCATGAGTCCAAAAAAGTGGTTTTACAAAATGTCTGTCTGTATGTATACAAAGCTAGAGCGAAAACTATTGGATCGATTTCGAAAACATTTGCACCAAACATGTCCATTAGGCCTATATAGATGCACAAAAAACGGTTTTCAAATATTTTGAAAAAAAAACCTTTTTGCCAAAAAAAAACCCTCCAAAAATCAGTTATTATTTTTTTTATAAAAAATGGCTCTAACGATTTTGAAACAATTTGGCTTATTTGTAGCCCTTAATGTACCCTACCATATGCAGAAAACCGTATCTTTTTAAAAATTGTTGTTTAGCTAATAATAATAATAACTGATTTTTAAGGGTATTTTGGCCAAAAAGGGGGTTGTTTTTCAAAAATTTTCAAAACCTTTTTCGTGCATCTATACAGGCCTAATAGACGTGTTCTGTGTAAATTTGTTTGAAATTGATCGAATAATTTTCTTTTTAGCTAATAATAATAATACTTTTATTAAATCTCCTACATTAATATCAATCACCTCTCCTACCCCATTTACAATTATGACGTTGCAGTAAATCTGTTTAATAATTTAAATATGTTTGTGAGAAAGTATGTGCCAGTTCTTAGTACCTTTTATTTTAATTGATTTTACGAAGATTTCAGTACAATCTAAAATCATACTAGATACCGTCCTTTAAAAGAGTTGCTAATTAACTTTATAATTAAAGGTGCAGCACAATTTTATTAGAGCTTTTAAATTGAAGGTTTGACGTATTAGATCCTTTGTGGATAAAGCATTGTCACCGATCTCCTTCATCTTCATTATTGAAACCTAGTACAAAAAGGACCACAATTGAAGGGTTTCATCGAAATAACGATTTCAACTTGATCAATGCTCGACTTTGTAGGAATCGAAAGTTATTTCTGTCCTAATTGGGGCGAGTAATTACTCCCGGCTTCCAGATTGATAACTCCACGACAGCAAATCAATGTTTTCTTTCTTCGCTTTCTGACGGCCGCCATTGCATTTTGCAACCTTCGGGTTATTTAATTCACCAGTGCGATAGCTGACAGTGAAATAATTTTCTAGCAATTATTGAGAAATTTAAATGCAAGACAGTCTTCTTTTAAAATATTTTAAATAGCTAGTAAACCCTAAGTTTGGATGAAAACTAGTGGAAGCCAAGCGAGAAACCTCGTAGAAAAGGTGCAATAAGTTTTAGCTAACTTTCAGTTGTCACACTCTATCTTTATATGTTTTAGACAACGACCACATAAGACCAATAGATGGAGCATAGCTAGTCGGCCGGTGAAGCCGAGCTGTCCGCCTGACCCAGACAAGATGGCGGCGGATAGGCATGACTCATCCTAGACGCGAGCGTCAACGCCAGTAGCTCTAGCCTTTGCTATTGTCATTCGCACAGGGAATGTTTGTGAAATAGAATTGTACAAATTATTTAATGTTTGTAATCCATATTCAACAATCAAACTTGTTTGTATTCACTAATAATAGTAGCACTTCTGTAAGATTATCATTATATTTCGAACCTTAAAAATAGTATAAATATTTGTATATTAGTAGCCTATGTTTCACTTTCAAACTTCATTGTAATCACCAATAAAAATAACTATATTATCAAATTTTGAACACAAAGAAAATTAAAATCTTTTCATATTATCAAAACTATGTGATTTGATTCTATCCAATATTATATTCTTTGCTCGATTAGTGTTCACATAATATAGATTTTCAACTTTTACTACTTTACATTGTAAAAATAAACTTTTAAAACAATTTTTTCATTGTCTTTATGTCCTATACTTTTTCAATATAACATTTATATACGACAATTTCAGGTAATGTAAGAAAAGATTTTATTTTCAAAATATTTTCGGATCTCTACCCACTTAATTTTAATATTATGTCAATAGATACTAAACAGTTTGTATTAAATAATGCCAGGCTTAATTAATGCTTTTCAGTACAAGCAATATTTCTAGTCCACTAATTAAAAATTTATGACAATATCTAAAATAAAAAAAATGAATTGAGACGCCATAAAATATTAAACGGTATTTCAGGAATGAAACCTTTCCCGTTAAAGTACCAGACATTAACAAAAACTAAACTTTGTTTATTCATATAGTATTAATTGTAATATACTAGTTATCACAAAAATGTCATTACAGTAGTTGTTAATACAAATATACATGCAGTATCTACAACGAATTTGCCATACCAACACTTGCAGGTCGATGGGCGGAACGCTCTTTCCGCCGCGGCAAAACTTTTTAACTTTAACTGAGTTATCTACGAAACTAAAGGAGCAAATTAAAAAAAAATAGGATTAGTAAAATTCAGTTCTAAGGCTACAATTTCCACCGTTTTTTAACGTACCTGACCAAAAAATAAAAAAAGTAGTAGCAATAGAACTTTTTTATGTCATGATTAAAGAAAAATGTATATAAAAACTTAAAGTTATTTTTGTGTTAAAAAGGCTAAAGTAGTGTTATTGGATTTTTAATTCCTTTCATTAGCACCCACAACTTGTCAACTTTACACTTGCGAAGTTTCAAAATTTTAACTTTACTCTAAGTATGTTAAATCACAGGTTGAGTGAAACGAGAGCATTGGCATAATTCAAAGTTGAGAGCGCCGTTTATGTCTTTCTGACCCAGACAAGATGGCCGACCTGGCTTCACCCGCTATAGTGTTAGCTTTATAGGCATGCTCCATCTATTGGTCTTATGTGGTCGTTGGTTTTAGAGAACTGTAAGGCAAAAGTAACTACTTCTGGCCACAAAATAAATAACCTAAATACTTTACTTTCACACGGCTGACAAGATCAATGACAAACTTAGTCACACCGCAGCCTCTTTCTGTGTGTACTTATACTTTTTTATACAAAAAAACCGGCCATTTTTATCATTTCTTATTAGCTAATTTCCATAGGAAAAATGAGCTATTGCAGTGGCCCATAGCCTTATGGTAAGACAAAAGGTCGGGAGTAGCAAATGAGCACCGATCATGGTCCCCAGAACACGTTTTGGGGTGTCATTAAAAAAAATATAGGGTGATTTTTTTAAATGGGCCACCATTGGTATCTCAGAAACTATAAAAGTTACAACAATCTTTAAATGGGGGACCTTCCCTATTTTTTCCCTTTCATTAAAACTACAATATTAACATTTTCAAAAACTCCGCCATTTTTCCAATATGGCGGCCAACTTCATTTTTTCAAATAGAAACCCCCGTTTTTATGTTGAATTTCCATTAAGGATACAAATTTAAGACATTTTGATTCTTTTGTATTTTTTCCTAAACCCAACCGTTTATGAGCTACAGCCTCTCAAAAATTTTCTATTTTGTGATTTTTTTAATTGGGTCACCATTGGGATCTCAGTGGGATCTCAGAAAGTATTAACTTTACAGCAAACTTTAAATGGGGAACCTTTCCTTGTTTTATGAGAAGTTAAAAAATATGTACTTAAAATATTTCTAAATGGCCACCATTTTCCAATATGGCGGTCAACTTTTAAATTTCTTATGGAAACCCCTACTTTTTATGCCGGATTTGGGTTTTGCATGCAATTGTAAGACTTTTTTATTCATGGTGTTTTTTTTATAAACTTAACCGTTTAGCCGCTAGGAGCGCTGAGAGTTTCAGAAACTCTTATTTCAACAATTATTAAAGAGGCATGTTTTACCATTTTCAAACAATAAAATTTAACTCAAAGTGCAATATTTTGTACAGGGGAATGTTCAAAAGCTGTGTCAATTTCACAAATACTTTATTTTATACAAAAACCCTACTTAAATTACTGTTAAATAAACGGTACCAGGAACTGGCACATACTTTCTCACAAACATATTTATATTATTAAACAGATTCACTGTGACTTGTAGGGTGGGGTAGGAGAGGTGATTTTTTAACAGTAATTTAAGTAAATTATACAAAAAGGCTATTTAAAATTTTGAAGTATACAGTTCAATTCTATGATTTATTCTCCATAATTTGTTATAATAAAATTAAATTTTTGGTTAAAGCATATATTCCTTAATTCCTATTCAAAATGGGTGCTTGTGAAATAGTCTGAAAATACGTTTTAAGCACTGTACCGGTAATAAAAATTAAAAAAACAGTTGTAGTTTATTTTTAAGTATCTTGAACATAGCTTTCAAACAAAACATGGTCATAACAACACTATAACGATTAGTTTACTAATTCGACTAATTCTAGTAATTCAGATTGATTTCGCCGCTCACCAGAACTACGGTTCGTAGTATTTTTTGCTATAAACTTTAATCGCTTAGCTCGCTTGGGCTTCCGCCATCTTGAACAAAGATTCTAAACCTGACATTACAATAAACCGAATATTTAGTAAATGTGTTTATGTGTTGTGATGAGTGTATGTAACATTTTAACTGTAGTGTGTGGACATTTTCTTCAAACCATCAACCATCAACTGCAACCAGCGTGCACGCTTGGCCAGGACTTCCACACCGCTCCAGTGAACTCAAGGTACGCCAGACTTACATTTTAGTTTAACATGGATAAACACATATTTTAACTATTCGAATCTATAGTATTATCCAGTGTTAATAATCTGGATTTTATATCTTATCTATTTCCAAAGTTACAGTGAGTTTTTGTAAACAAACAAAATGGCGGATTATTTCTAAACTAAGCCTAAATCGAAAAAATGTTATACTACATTTTCGACTTATTTTTGCATGTAAAATCTGAATCTGCAAAGCCCGCTACGCTTTACTGAATCACCCTGTATATGTATATGTATATATATGTGTTCGAACTCTAGCGGCCACATTTTAAGTCCGATTTGGTTCAAATTTGGTACACATGTTGGTTGTCTACGTCGCTCGGATAAGTTCGTTAACCAAAAAACTCCAACAATCGGAAGCACGTTTTTTTGACCGGAAGTAACTATTTTGTGAGATTTTCCTACGAGAATTAATTTGTTTTTGAGTTTTTTCTACAAATATA
>JAGFPH010002050.1:148481-180822 GCA_018207615.1 Philaenus spumarius
TCTTGGTGAAACTCTCGCCCGCTGTTTCCTGGAAGGTGGTAACCGTAGCTTTCCATTTCTATAACAGAAACAAACATTTATGTTTTTAGAGTAATTACAAATTACATACGTTCAGTGTTGTCTTTTTCACTGAAAAATACAGAATGTGCCAAAAACGACCAGTCTACTCACTAAATTGAATGAAACCATTGTATTTGGATAACCTAATAGAACTCCGATCCAATGCAATATTTTGTTCCACTGGAAATTCGACGATAGTGGCGTTATCTATCGGGGAAACGACGGAAGCTGTATGGAACACCAATGCTACCAATGGTTTCTCCCTAGCGCTACCTCGCGGCGCGATCATGTACTATTTTCGCGACAACCTTTTTTCCGGCCCACAGCCCCCGTATGGATGCAAGATCTATTTATTATTCATGATCTATGATGAAACGTTCTCAAGCCGAGTCTGCACGGGCCGAACATGAATGGCGAACACTAAAAACGGGCGGACATCCAATATTTTGTTCACCAAACATGTTCGTCGAATATTTTTAACAGTTCGCGGACGAACAAATCAATGTTTGTACGCTCGTCGACCTCCACGACTATTGCAGAGACAATTGTTTAAGGGAATAGTTGAGTGCTGTGAACAACTTCGTTCAGACCTGACATCAAGTAGCCTGTTCACAAAGTTTACAGTGGTGTGTAATGAAGATTTTGAATATATATATATATATATATATATATATATATATATATATAAGCGAAATACCACTCACTCACTCACTCACTCACTCATTCATCACGATTTCTCAAAAACTAACGAACGGATTGAAATGAAATTTGGTATGTAGCTTCCTATAGGGCCATAGGTGCTCACTAAGAAAGCGTATGAAAAATTTCGAAATTTTAGGAGGGGTTTGTGGGGATCAAAGTTACTATAATCATAATTTCAGATCTTTTATTATTATGACAATAGTGCTTTTATTATTTAACATCTAGGTATATATATATAAAAGCCAAATACCACTCACTGACTGAACACTTAAAAAGTATACAATCACGTTAAAAAGACTGAAAATACCAACCACCACGGGCAACGCCGTACGGGTCAGCTAGTTACTTATATCGCTTAAAGGACCAACTATTTCAAAACAAGATACGAATTACCACAGTGCTACGGGGATTTTCATACAGCTCTAATGTATCTATTTAAGATTTCAAAACAAAGCAGTTCTGAATTAGTACCGGTAGTGCGTATGGTCAATGCTTTATCAGAATATGTGAAAACAACTAACAATTATCAAGAATTGGTTTCCACTGGTTTTAAAAATAAATGGCAATTTGACTAGTGTCTTGCAGCCCAAGATGGCAAATATGTAGTTGTACAATGAACTGTTGATTGTGGCACTCAATATTTTAACTACAAAGGGCATTACAGTATCGTTCTGATGGCTCTGGTAGATTCAAACTATTCATTATTCTACGTTAATGTTGGTTTTAAAGGCCGTATTCCAGATGGTTGTGTATTTAAAAACTGTTATTTTTGTGAAATAACACCTTAAAATTGATTGGCAGTTTACCTGGTGATAGACCATTACCTGGTATTTTTGCAGTGAAATGTGAGTTCGACTGAAATGTTCGGTTTGAGGGCGAACTTTTACTGCCAACAACAGGTTTCCGCCATTACCCCACCATAAGGCTCAGTAATGTTTGAAAAGTCGTCCATACCAAACCAACACCAAACAATGCTCGGCGAACATCAAAATGTATGGCACAATTTCTGCGAATACTATTCACCGAACATGTTCGGCAAGTGCATAAGCGGCTTAAATGTATCACCACATTGTTGCTGCTGTTAACGCTACGTGCGGCCATATCTAAGTACTGTACTGCAATGTATATGGTTTATTATTACTATCAAGATTCATACATTTAATTGTTACTTGATAAAAGCATGAAAGAAAATAACATAACTAAGGATGATTGGACCTGAAAAAGGAAAGCCACACGAATATCATAAGAACTCTAAGGGCACTTTTTGCATGGAGAAAAATGATTGAACTCGCGTCACCGTCATCGTCACCGCACGGACGCACTTTTTTAAGGCTATGTAACATTTCCGCAATTATTTAAGACACAGTTGCATTCCTGCATTCATTTAAAGCTCCGTCACATCTGCGCAATTATTTAAGACACAGATGCATCTCCGCAATTATTTAAGGCTCTGTCTTGTATCCACAATTATTTAAGGATCCATTACAAAATGAATACAATGATAAAAAAAATCTTCTTAATACCCCGAAAATAAAGTTAACTTATAAAGCTAAAAATTTTCACTTCTGACGGCAGTCCCAGGACTGCCTGTTTTTATTTATTTTTTATTTTTTTTATTATTTTATTGGTTATTGATTATACAATCATGGTACAGACAGTTGATGAGGTTTACATATATGTAACAAATGTTATTAAACAACTTCTCTAGGAATGATCTCGCTTCCTGCTCAGGATAAATAAATAAATTACAAAATTTTATAAACCTAATGTTCCGATGTGAAAATTGTACTGTTACGGAGATGGGTGTATTCACAATCCATAAAGTTTCACTTGAAAAAGTCGGGCAAATAGTTTTCAACTCGTACTCTCAACGAATTAATTTTGCCTAGAGAAGAGGGCTGCGACCAAAATACATTTCTGTGTACACTTTACAACGAATGACAAAGAAAATAGTTTACCTACAAATTCGTCCTCTTGTTTGAGTAGTTCTTCCCTCCACCAAGTATTGTCGAACTCTCCTTGACCTCCGCCGTATTCGGACGGTAATATTGCCTGATTCACAAAACTATGCAGGGAACTCATGTCCTTTCCGTGTAGATATATCTGTTAAAAATAAACACGAGTTATTAAGCAAGCTATACACTTGGCACTTGCAATAGAGGGAGTACTGCAGAAAATTAAAATTAACTTAAGGGAAGGAACACGAGAAAATAGTCAAAAATGGCAAAACATCTGGGTTTTTTAATTTGCTTATTAAATAATACACACTTTTCTGAAAAGTGTGTAAAATATATAATACATTTATATATTAGGTTAATTTTTACTACAACACCAGGCGGTTTTATATTGTACGCCGACTATTTTTCCTTGTGCGTGTAGGCCAAATTTGGAATACATTAGAATAAACTATTATTTAGGTAATTATTATCTTTAATTTTTTTATTGTTAAATGTCTACAAGAATGCCTTGTACCTGCTGATTATCAGCTGGTGTAAAACATTTGGTTTTATTAGCGAATTTCCATAGGAAAAATGAGCTATTGCAGTGGCCTTTATGGTAAGACCCAAGGTCGGGAGTAGCAAATGAGCATCGATCATGGTCCCCAGAACACGTTTTGGGGTGTCATTAAAAATCATACGTGTAAATTAAGTATCCAAACAAATATGTATTTCTCAAACTAAAATAGGTACAAATATTTTATTTGTGGCATTGACTCTTAATAAACGTTCCTGATTTTCTGACATAAAAAAAAATTCAACCCCCTAAGGGGGTGGCGGGTAGGGGGTAACTTAATTTTTTTAAGTGGGAAGTATGGTCATGTGATACCTCATGTTAAAGGTCTATTTAAGACTAGGAAAATGACTTAAAGAAAATAAAAATCGGACCACCCAAAACAAAATGGCGGCCCTAAACGTGTTGAAATAAATTGACATAAAGTTGCTAATATCTCGAAAAGTAGAGTTTTTAGAAAAAAATTCAAGATACAAATAATGTTTATTTCAAAGTGCTTGACATACGAAATTGGTTCCAAATCGATTTCGTAAATTTTATTTTTACTCCTACATCTTACAAGATTTTGCCGTGCGGTTGGCGTGCGAAGCACGCAATGCATTGTGTAATGAAGATACTCCAAATATGCGGAATGGCGTGCGAAGCACGCAATGCCTTTGTATTGTAAAAACTCCCATATGCGGAATGGCGTGCGAAGCATTTTGCTATTCAGCACCGTCGTGAATAAACCTATTTCCCAAATTGTTGGTTGAAACCCTAAAACATAGGCCTGTAAACTTAATTTTGGAAATTTGCTCAACTCACGTCAGCGGTTCAGCTGCGTGCTCGAATTACTTATTTTTCACGAAACATAAAGTATTGACTCTCAGTGCCACAGTAATACATGTCGCGGTATTTTCCATAATTAGTTGGAAATGATAATGAATTATGTCACGACATAATTCACAAATTAAACTTAGGTTTTTTGTTAGTGTCAAATAAATGTCATGAACTTGTTATTTGTAAAAACTAATTGTACATGCCATTTTCAGTTAATAGTATTTTTTTCAACTCAAAAAAAACCTACCGATATTAAGTAACATTGTGAAAACTTATCTTTCGTTTTGTTCAGAGTAAACACTAACTAACGAATACTGATGTTGATGTCAATCCATGCAAGCTTGCATAAACGTTTCAAAATTAATTTCGTGTTATTAATTTACAAATGGTACAATCACTCCAAGCACCGAGCAAAACGATCAATTTATTCCTCATCTTCAAGTAACCCTGCTTAGGATATATTGCAGTAATTTCGCAGGATCCGCTCACCACTGTGATTGATAGGCTTGTTGTCGTTTGAAGCGTAATTGGAAAACCTTGTTCTAATATAGTTGAACTGGTTGATGTGGTTGTGGGATTAATCACTTTGTACAGATACACATCTTTCTCGGTAGACTTCAAACAATACTGTATTGCCTACTGTCTAAAACCAACTACAGGTCTTTCTTTGTGGTAATCTGTCCATGATTGTTTTAACACGAGTTTTAAAATTTTAACATCAATCACGGGATTTTCAAAAATGTATTCAGAATTACATAAAATAATATTTAGTGTTCTTTAACTTTATGTTTTGTAAATGAAAATTTGCACAAGTTATACTTTATTTATCTTTCTACGTATCTATATATATATAAAAGCGAAATACCACTCACTTACTCACTGACTCACTTCACGACTTCTCAAAAACTAGCGAACGGATTGAAATGAAATTTGGTATGTAGCTTCTTCTAGGGCCATAGGTGCTCTCTAAGAAAGGGTTTGAAAAAATTCGAAATTTTAGGGGGGGTTTGGGGGGGGGGGTCAAAGTTATTAAATCACGATTTCTTCAAAACTACCGAACGGATTGGAATGAAATTTGGTATGTAGCTTCATCTGTTGCCATAGGTGCTCACTAAGAAAAGGTATGAAAAATTTCGAAATTTTAGGAGGGGTTTGGGGGGATTAAAGTTACTAAAACCATAATTTCAGATCTTTTATTATTATGACAATAGTGCTTTTATTATGTAAGATCTATATATATAAAAGCCAAATAGCACTCACTGACTGAACACTTAAAAAGAATACAATTACGTTAAAAAGACTGAAAATACCAACCACCACGGGCAACGCCGTACGGGTCAGCTAGTAAATCTATATTTACTAGTAGTTCTGTGAACAGTAGACCTCGCTCGTTGAAATAACAAATGTGGTTTTGAGCTTAGGTTAAAAATAGTGTGCCAGTAAGGAAGTAAGCACAAGGTTTAGCCAGTGAAACATTATTTACAATTCCCGCGATTCCGGGTTTTCTAGTTCTCGTTTTTATTTCTTTTCTTGAGCTTTAACTGCTAAAGATTTTATTTTAGAGGCATTGTGATTTATTTAGGTTAATAATGCGTAAGATAGCTAAAAAATATCGCGTTATAGAGGGGCAACATACAATTAAATATTTACATACTTAAATAACTCAAACTTAACAATGTAAACAAACTATGTTAAAACGTCGTGATAGTGATCTCAACCCATGTACCAACACTTCCCACGGTGTGCTACGGTCATTTTTTGTATGTCCTTTATCGCCGCGAGGTTTCATTTGTTTCATCTCATTTTGTAATTCAAGTAAAGCCATTGAAGAAACAACACTTTTGTTTCTTCAATGGAAAAGCTAAGTCAAATACTTTTATGAAATTTACAATGATAATTTACACGTATACAGTTCAATTCTTTGATTTGTCCTCTACACTTTCTTATAATAATATGTAATTTTTGGGCTACTATTCAAAACAGGCCTAGTTTTGTTAGCAGTCTTGTAGTAGGAACATAAAAACTGATGTTTTCAAAATAATACATTTGAAATTGATAAATATTTTTATACAATTCTATTTAGAACTAAATTACGAAACTTTTTACATTTATGAAAAAAATTACAATAATTTTACTACTTTTTATGTAGGCCTAAAGTTAAACATTTTCCTTTCGTTACTGAACGTGATTGTTTCTTGAGCTAATAACTTTCTTAATTTTACTTCAATAATTTTTTTTACTGCCATTTATGAATTTTTTAAACCTTTATCTACAAAATAGCTATGGAACACGTTTGAATTGGTTTAGAATAAACGTACAAAAACATGGTTGAAATACAAAAACTTGGACTATTTTTAACAAATTCGAAGTTTACGGCCATTTTGTGAGCTTACCGTTAGAGATACGGAAAAAAAATCAAGAATACAATTTTGTTTAAAATTTAATTTGTTTTCAGCAAAATGTTATTAGTTTTTAAATTCGACTTACGGTTAAGCCACAAACTGGCTTTGGAAAAAAGCTTACACTGAGAGAAACGGTCCGGCCGCCATTTTTATTTTATTTATGGGTTTTAAAAAAGAAAAATGGAAAAAACCTTATACATACGAGGCTCGGCCTAGGAATAAGGAACATTCATGCAAAAAATCATCAAAATCGGTCAAGGCGTTTGGCCGTAATCGTGAGACAGACACACAGACACACAGACACACAGACGAAATGCCGAACGGTCGAGTTAAAACGGAGACTTCGCTTAAGCTCGGTCAATAAATACTAGAAAGACAAGCACATATTTTTAGCCGAATTTTGAAGAAAATAAGAGCTATTACACTCAACTTGAAAACAGTTGGTCGGAGGAGAGTAGGACTTCGTTTCTATACATTTCAGATTGGGTAGACGATACAAAAATGAATTAGTTTATATATATTACGTTTTATTCCCGGATTGATATGTGGTATTAAAATATTCTTCAATATTGCTTATTTTTGGTGAAAAGGTTCTAGTAGGATTCTTCAGATGCACTTTTTTTGTTTTTCGATCCGATTCAAAATGACGGAGTCATACCGTTAAATCGTTTTTGGGTAGGGATTTGATCCCAAGTACAATTTGTGAGTTTTATTATTCGAAAGGCAATCAAATTTATTTTCATTACGTAAGCTCACGGATTGGAATGATGACAAATATTGAAATAGGTATAAAATACCCGTTACACTTTGTGACTTAACAAATGATCAAGGATTGGATAGACAGTGTAACAGGTAATTTATACCTATTTCAATATTTGTAATCAAATTTACTGTAATTCTGTGAAAACGTACAGTTCCCGGAACAAGGAACAACATTCATTGGAAACTCGTGATAATAATTTTGTTCACTATCCATTGTTTCAAAGTTAATGGAAATATTAGTTCAAGTTATTGTTGTTAATGGAAGTATTAGAGCAAACAGCTGATTACTGTACCAAAGCTAAACATATTTAATTATTATTTGGTATATGGCGCTCCCATAATAATTTAGTATAGTGTGTGTTGTTTTTACGTCAACCGATTTCGTTCCTAAAAGTTATGAAATACAAATAATTATTTTAAGTTTGAAATCAGCTGTTAGTGGAAATATTATAGCAAACAGCTGATTACTGTTACTAAAAATAACATAGTTAATAAAAATATTTAATGTCACTCACATTTTTGTTAAATATTTAGAATATTTGTTGTTGTTTTTATTTTGTTTAAATAGATGCTGCTTATTTTTAAAATTATATAAAAACATGGTTGTATTCAAATGTAATGTTCTGTCAAAATTGTTAAGTAATTGATGAAGAACTTTGATTGCGAAACACAATTAGTCCAAATACAGTTATTCATCCAATCATGCTAGTTATATGTCCTAAGTATAGTCCTACTCTCTGTAAACGCAATATATGATTGTCAAAACATGAATCTTCACTTTCTGTGAAGCTGTTGGCGCATTATATTTGATTGAGTTTGAAACATGAATACACGATACACAAAACTTGTTCCAAGTTTGTTCAGTGTGTAACTACCGCATTGAGTACGTCTGCACGCTGTGTGATGTACTAAGTGCTTTGAAGCCTGATTGTGAACTTGACTTCAACGCAATTTGTACGATTGAAGTCGTCGGAAACTAAAGTTAAGGTCAATTTTACAAACGTTGGATTTAAACCGGACGAGACACAATTAATTGTGAGATCGTTATTAAAAAATACGTACTGATAACCTAAACATAAAAACAAAGATAGTGCAAAATATAATATATGCTGAAAATCTCAAGGTTTCCAAAACTGGCAGGAAAATACAGTGAAACGAGTTTATATCACGTATAATTACTAAAATGCATTTCATTTTTTTAAAGTTTTTTTTAAATCGCATTACTTAAAATTATTAGTAGTTTAGGCATATTTACTGCAAGGGTCTGCTCCAGTAAACGAGAAAGCAACCGGTGACATAGTGCAATCTTTCAACTGAGCGCTTTGACATTGCCTCATTTAAAACCATTTTAGAAATCCATATTTTGTAACTGAGTGCTGAAAAAATACTGAATATTCTTTATAAAATTGTGGATCCGGCTTGCGATTCACTTTTAATTATACATTTTTACTTTCTCCACCCTATACGTAGTATATGGAGAAAGTATTGTTTTCGTCCAAATTTTCGAATTCGAATTTTTAGTGGAATTATTTGTTTAGGTGCTCCCTGAAACACAAAAAATTGTTTAGTGGAATTATCTGTGTCTCCCTGAACCCAAAAATATTTTTAGTGGAATTATTTGTTTTGGTGCTCCCTGAACCCAAAAAAGTAGTTTTTTGGTGATGTCTGTCCGTGTGTCTGTAAGGATGTGTACAGAGCTGGAGACCATACCAACGGTCCGATTTTGATGAAATTTGGTATGTAGTTGTAGGTTTGGAATATCTCCAGGCGTTTTAAAATTTTTGATTTTTAAGGGGTTTTACCCCCAAAAATGGCCAAAAAACGAGAAAAATCGAAATTTCTCTAAAACAGCTCTAACGATTTTGATAAAATTTGGCTTATTTGTAGCCCTTAATGTACCCTATCGTATGCAAAAACCGCACCTTTCTAAAAACTCCCGTTAAGGTAATAATAATAGTAACAGATTTTTGGCCAAAAAGGGGGTTGTTTTTCTAATTTTTTCAAACCATTTTTTCGTGCATCTATACAGGCCTAATTGACATGTTTGGTGCAAATTTGTTCGAAATCGATCGAATAGTTTTAATAATAATAATAATGATATTATAATTAATAATATGGATGTGTGTTACATGCATCTAATATTTTCCATGGTATGTCCTACTTTTGAAATTCTAAATAGCCACCTCCTTTGCTACTCTTGGGAAGGTATAAAGTTTCAACTGGGAGAAGGTATGTGGCAGTTATCTGGTACCGTTTATTTCTTACCATTTTGCGCCATACATTGCAGTTTATATATTCAGGAACTATATAAAATACAAAACTAATTCCAATAAAGCTCGCTAACACTATGCTTTGAAATAATTACAAACCTTAAAGAACGATCACACTTGGAAGTTTTCTTTATTAAAAAAAAAAAACAGTCACCACAGCTCGTCCAAATTTAGAAGAGCTGACAGCAGGTATGCAATTAAGCTCAAATTCAGAGAACTTGAGTGGACCGCTCTTTTTTACAAAAACGATTCCTAGCCCTGTTTAGAAGTGCATGCCAACAGAATGCGTTAGGCCTCAGGAGGAAGGCAAATTTAATGTTTCGACGAGATGATGCTCGATGTTTAAGCTGATGGTACTACTGATGCTTTTGTATTTGGTCAGTGGAGCGGCTGAATAAGACTCAAAAATAGTAATTTTTTTCTACTTTCAACCAGATTCTAAATTATACGATTACTTCATTACCAGTATCTTCGCTACGGATACAATGGAGTTCCTACACGGAGAACAAAGCTCAGACACCACTTACATTTATAGTGTCACTTTAAACTTTGACTGAGTTAAAATTAAACATATTTCTATAACTACGCAAATTTAAACCTTTACCACTTACAACATTCAATTTAATAATGCTGATGAAAACAGGGTAGATGAAAATAATATAAGAAGTGTCACGCCATCATATTGCCATTTTTAAGGAATAAGACCCATTACAAATTTAAGGGAATACAAGTGACTCTAGATAAAGAAGCCAATCATGTTCAAAATTTAGACATTTTCAATTTCAAATCTACCCATATTAATTAACAGATAAACTGATACAATTAAATAATAAACAGTACCAGATAACTGCCACATACTTTCTACCAGCTGAAACTTTATACCTTCCCAAGAGTAGCATAGGAGGTGGTTATTTAGAATTTGCAAAAGTAGGACATACCATGGAAAATATTAGCTGCATGTAACACACATCCATACTATTTTATTATATTAAAATATTATTGTTATTATTAAAACTATTCGATCGATTTCGAACAAATTTGCACCAAACATGTCAATTAGGCCTGTATAGATGCACGAAAGAGGTTTTGTAAAATTTTGAAAAACAACCCACTTTTTGGCCAAAAACCCCCAAAAACGAGAAGGTTCTCATTTAGGTTTTTATTATTATTACCTAAACGAGAATTTTTAGAAAGATGCGGTTTTTTGAATATGGTAGGGTACATTAAGGGCTACAAATGAGCCAAATTTAATCAAAATCGTTAGAGCCGTTTTTGAGGAATTTAGATTTTTTGCCATTTTTGGGGGAGTAAAACCCCTTAAAAATCAAAAATTTGAAAAAATGAAAAAACACTTAGAGATATTCCAGAACTGCACATACTTACCAAATTTCATCAAAATCGAACCGTTGGTATTGTCTCCAGCTCTGTACACATCCTAACAGACACACAGACACACGGAGAGACATCACCAAAAAAACACTTTTTTGGTTCAAGAAGCGCCAAAACCAATAATTCCATTAAAAGTATTTTTGGGTTCAGGGAGCACCTACACAGATAATTCCACTAAACCATTTTTTGGGGTTCAGGGAGCACCAAAAGAGATAATTCCACTAAAAATTCAAATTCGAAAATTTCGACGAAAACAATACTTTCTCCATATACTACGTATAGGGGGGAGAAAGTAATGTAATAAGTAAACTATTTTAAAATGTTTAGTTATAAAAATATTTTTATTAACTGTAGCATACTGTAAAGTATAGATAACATGTCCCTGCCTGGTCTTTAGACAGATAAATCAACTCGGAGGATACTAAAACGTTCGAAGTATAGAACAATTTGAAATAATTTGCTAAAAGTATATTCATAGCTCTAAGGTAAATTCAAATTAAATCTGTTGTGAAAATCTTGGCCAAATAAAACTTGTAACAGCTGCAGTTCAAAAAGAATCAGGTGGCTAAACTAGTTCATCAGAAAATTTAGAAATTATACAAATATATATGTATATAAGATAATAAGGAATTTATAATTTGTTACCCTGAAATCTAGAAACAGAAAACCATGGTAGATACGCTGAGTAGAAATCTAATCATCCGATTAATGTGTTTTATTAAATGTTTCATTTTTGAAAGTAAAATATTTGATAAACATTTTACTTTCTCACTATACTATAGTATAGAAAAAGTATAGCGATCGCAAAAAAATCGATGTTGAGATTTTTGTGGAAATATCCGTTTTGGGAGCCCATGAGTCAAAAATAGTGGTTTTTACAAAATGTCTGTCTGTATGTATACAAAGCTAGACCGAAAACTATTGGATCGATTTCGAAAAAAATTGCACCAAACATGTCCATTAGGCCTATATAGATGCACAAAAAACGGTTTTCAAATATTTTGAAAAAAAAAAAACCTTTTTGGCCAAAAAAAACCCCAAAAATCAGTTATTATTTTTTAATAAAAAAACGACTCTAACGATTTTGAAACAATTTGGCTTATTTGTAGCCCTTAATGTACCATACCTTATGCAGAAAACCGTATCTTTTTAAAAATTCTTGTTTAGCTAATAATAATAATAATAATAACTGATTTTTAAGGGTATTTTGGCCAAAAAGGGGGTTGTTTTTCAAAAATTTTCAAAACCTTTTTCGTGCATCTATACAGGCCTAATAGACGTGTTTTGTGTAAATTTGTTTGAAATTGATCTAATAATTTTCTCTCTAGCTAATAATAATAATACTTTTTTTAAATCTCCTACTTTAATATCACCTCTCCTACCCCATTTACAATTATGACGTCGCAGTGAATCTGTTTAATAATTTAAATATGTTTGTGAGAAAGTATGTGCCAGTTCTTAGTACCTTTTATTTTAATTGATTTTACGAAGATTTCAGTACAATCTAAAATCATACTAGATACCGTCCTTTAAAAGAGTTCCTAATTAACTTTATAATTAAAGGTACAGCACAATTTTATCAGAGCTTTTAAATTTAAGGTTTGATGTATTAGATCCTTTGTGGATAAAGCATTGTCACCGATCTCCTTCATCTTCATTATTGAAACCTAGTACAAAAGGGACCAAATTGAAGGGTTTCATCGAAATAACGATTTCAACTTGATCAATGCTCGACTTTGTAGGAATCGAAAGTTATTTCTGTCTTAATTGGGGCGAGTAATTACACCCGGCTTCCAGATTGATAACTCCACGACAGCAAATCAATGTTTTCTTTCTTCCCTTTCTGACGGCCGCCATTGCATTTTGCAACCTTCGGGTTATTTAATTCACCAGTGCGATAGCTGACAGTGAAATAATTTTCTAGCAATTATTGAGAAATTTAAATGCAAGACAGTCTTCTTTTGAAATATTTTAAATAGCTAGTAAACCCTAAGTTTGGATGAAAACTAGTGGAAGCCAAGTGAGAAACCTCGTAGAAGAAGTGCAATAAGTTTTAGCTAACTTTCAGTTGTCACACTCTATCTTTATATGTTTTAGACAACGACCACATAAGACCTATACCAAACATACCAAAAATACCAAACACAAAGAATGTATTTTTATAATTTTCAAAATGGCAGCCGTTACAAATTTTTAACGTGGAATATCTTGAAAACCGTTAACTTTACAAAAACTTTACAAGAGACAACACATTTTTATTTTTTAACGACAGACACAATGCTTTTTTTGTGGTTTCAGTAGGTCAAAGGATAACCGAGTTATCGACAAAAACCTAAAAACATAATTTCTTGGTAATTGTCTGCGACAACCAAAATTAATCTAAAATTAAAATTTTTTAAAAACGGTTTTCAAGAAATTCCACGTTAAAAATTTGCAACGGCCGCCATTTTGAAAATTATAAAAATACATTCTTTGTGTTTGGTACACTTGTTAATCGTAACATATAAAATGCTTATTCCAAATTTGAACTCGATATCTTATCTATTTCCAGAGTTACAGTGAGTTTTTGTAAACAAACAAAATGGCGGATTATTTCTAAACTAAGCCTAAATCGAAAAAATGTTATACTACATTTTCGACTTATTTTTGCATGTAAAATCTGAATCTGCAAAGCCCGCTACGCTTTACTGAATCACCCTGTATATATATATATATATATATATATATATGTGTTCGAACTCTAGCGGCCACATTTTAAGTCCGATTTGGTACACATGTTGGTTGTCTACGTCGCTCGGATGAGTTCGTTAAGCAAAAAACTCCAACAATCGGAAGTAACTATTTTATGAGATTTTTCCTACGAGAATTAATTTGTTTTTGAGTTTTTTCTACAAATATAAATGAAGGATGTTATTCTGCAAATTTTGTTTTTTTACGCGATCTTATAGCTCGCTTGGTTAGCCCAAAATCGATTAAAACGTAAAATACCATAGACGTACCCGGTTCAAAGCCATGTGGTGGATTCTACCGTGGAGTTGGCGTGCGAAGTACGCATTGCATTGTGTATTGAAGATACTACCAATATTCGGAATGGCGTGCGAACCATTTTGCAGCTATTCAGAACCGTCGTAAATAGACCTATTTCCCAAATTGTTGGTTGAAACCCTAAAACATAGGCCTATAAACTTATTTTTTTAAATTTGCTCGACTCACCTCAGCATTCAGCTTCGTGGTCGAATTATTGCATGTGTAGCCGAAAATAATGTATTTTCTCTAATTACCATGTAATGGGGAACTAATGAAATTTTTTCTATATACTAAATAACAGCATATATTAGAACATTATATTTTACATTATATTATTTATATGTTGGCCCTATTTACCCTCTAACTCCAACCGCCAAGTAATTATTGTCAATTACGTTATAATAAATTTTACTTTTCTGCGCATACGGATCTCAAAAATTTAGAACAATTTACTCAAAATAAAAGAATCTTAAAATATTGTATTTCTCATTAAATCGTATTACAATAGTTAACAAATAAATATAGTCCATTCAATTCTAACAAAACCTTTTCCAACAAAAAATAGTATTTGTATCAAATTCTAACACTTTGATTTTTTAAATATATCTATTTAAGGATTATATTTTAGACGTAAATTTTGAAATATGTTTACCATTTTCATAGCAGAACTTAATATGTAGAAAAAATTCAAATAACAAAAATCGTATCACGTGTTATGAAAACATCCACTTCCAAACAATTATGAATAATTCGATTCATGTGAGTATTTATTGGAACTAATTTCCTTAACGCGGGTTGCGGTAGGAGTTAACAAATAGAAAATGTAATGTTTAACAAAAACAAGTGTTATTAATTGGTTGCTATGGTAATGAAAAATATAAAATACGAGTAACGAAAAAGCGTTACCAAATTGGTTGCTAAGGCAATGAATGTAAATAAATTCAAGAAACATGTGTTTTGGTTCATCAATTTAAATTAAGAGACAATCGATTCCGACCGTCGTAGTTCAGATATTAACTTCAAACGCTGAAATAACATTCAATAAACATAAAATGTTCGTTCATCTTTTAACACTTAATTTATTTTACCTCCCTTAACGGCAACATACATACAATAATTATAGGTTAGGCCCATAAATTAATTTTAAAGTTAGGCCTAACCTAAATTTATTGTATGTATGTTGCCATTAAAACAGGTCAAATAAATTAAACATACACGCAATAATTTTAGGTTAGGCCTAGACGGATGAACCAACATTTTATGTTTATTGGATGTATTTACAATGAATTTAGATTTAATTGTGTATACCATCTTAGCTTTAATGTTATATTTAATTCTACACCTTTATTATAGTAAAATTAAACGTATGGAAACAGTAAATATTTTGCTAAAAAAACAAACTAATAATAAACGGCAATTGAAAGATTAAAATTATGTGTGTATGTTGCTGTTCAGGCTGGTAAAAGAATCGAAGAAAAGGCGTGGTGAACTTCGTTCCTGACGGGGTCCCATCGTGGATGAACTTATGCCTTGTACATCGGCGGACAGATTCTGTGTGATTGGTAAAGAGAATGCTTTAATAAATTTTTGAAATAGGAAGTATTACAATTAACATAAAGAAAATTAAAATAACTTAAATTTTGTATTCATTTATTTGAACGCGCAAAATAGTCAAAAGAGATCAACCAGATTTATTTATATTTTACTTTGGTAGCAGTAAGTAAATTAGTTTATTAGTATTGTTAATTGTTAGCCCGTTATATGTATTTATATAGTTTTAATTTGATTATTTAGTAATGTCCGTAAATAGTTCTTTAAATATTTTGATAGTCTTTCAACTACGCCACAAGTTGTTACATATAAAATACCTCGAAGGTTTTCTCAAAGCAAGCGTTTGGTAAGGACATTAACTAACGCGCTTTGCTTCAAGTATAGGAGTAATTAATGTGTTTATACTCTCTAACTACTAGAGCTGTGTTACCTACGTCAAGTACACTTCTGGATAGGGTAAGATTACCTTAGATCGTGTTGTATCTTTACATCGGTGTTAGCCACATGCTGGCTTTTTAGCGAGAGAATCTCTTTGCCAACGTAAACTTCAGCATAAATTTAATCAAGTAACTCGACACTGTACTGGATACTGCGTCGCTCAAAACAATAGCGGTTGCAACAAATAAATTTTGCTAAACAAATTTAATTCGGGTTTTGGACATTTTAATTTGTTTGGATTGAAATTTCTTACTTCATAAATATTTAATACAATGACGTTATTTTCACCTTTGCATAAGCTACATAAGACATGATTGGGTGCAACAAGAGTTCAGTTTAAAAGGAAAGGCAATGCGATGCAAATAAGTGTTGAGAACACTGACACCCGGATTTCTTTCGGAAGAATTCGTCAAGAGGACGATTGACCTTTAACTAGAAGAAACGTCGGAAGACAGAGGAAGCTATAGTAAGACCAGAACAGCCAGAGTTACTACACATGGAAAGATAGGCTATAGATATTTTTAAGAGGGCCACCATGAATGTTAAACATACTGTGACTAAAGACTATGAGTTAGAACTTCAGGCTACTTTTATTTTATTTTTATGCTTGAATCCGAGTAAACATACTGTGACTAAACCATTAAAAAAATAGCCTAAAGTTCTAACTAATAGTCTTTAGTCATAGTACTTCCGCGCACTAAACAATAACAGCTAACGGCGCATGATACTATAAAGGTTGATAAGATTAAACCATCGAACCTGAGATTCCTAGGCGCATAGTGGATATTTTCGTCGATATACATCTCCGTCAGTACACCTAATTCATTTGTGAATAACCTATTTGTGTAGGAAAATTTTAATAGTGGTGGCCCTCTTCCTAAAAAGACCCTAGACTATTAACCTGTGTGAACTTTTGTGATTTCATGGTATACCTTCGCCCTTATATATTTCCGTGAAGTTACAGTTTTTGCAGAACCCGTCCTCTCTCACAACAAACTCCAACTCTCTTTTGACCCGCTTTCTCTCCCACCCCGATCTGTTTAAACACTTCATCATCCCTCAACGTCTTCCTATCTGAGCTTCTTCTAATTCTTCTTCTGGATTTATCACTGCTATTTATCCTTCGTCAAGAATCAATAGCATATGGCAATGTGTCAGGCCACGTTTTTCGAATTCTATTACATAAACATATGCATTTATCATTCCGAAAACATTATTTTTCAATACATCTCTTTTTATTTCATTTAGTTTTCCTCTAAACACCCTAGAAACAATGTCAGGACGATCTGTTGGGGTTTCGCTTGCATTAAGAGACGAAAGTATCTCTGGCCAATTAGGATTACAGGTAATTGTCAAACAAATATCTGGCTTACCAAACTTTTGAACGATTGCAATGGCGTCTTGATACCTTTGAATCATGTTCCGTGCACTACCTTCAAATGAAGATGGTAGCACAGCAATTTTACCTGCAATATGATTATTAAGTTGAGCTCTATTGAATACAAAATCTTAGAGACTCTTGTAATGCTTGACTCGCAGTTCTGACTTATGTAGTTTAATCGCTCCCCTTCGACTCGTGTGTACATGTCTACAACAAACTGTTGAAATAGTTTTTTTGAGGCATGAATTTGTGAGAACCCCTCACGGATCGCTAATCTATAACACGCAAACTGTAACATTGTCTTCTTTGGCCATTGTGAATTAATTTTGGATCCCACCCAGGTTCTCCACAGGGATATATCATTATGTTGCAGTGAGGGCTCATAACCGATAACAGTGTGGGTCCACCTTGTCGGTGGTGAACTACGACGTGACGGTTTTGTGGTGGCTCCCCTTCAGTGGAACTGAAAACTGCAGCTATTTCACCAGCGCCGGGTTTATTGAATCTTCTCATATCCATTGGAATATTGTCGATAAAACGAATTTCTAGGCTGCCGTTTTGTTCCTGGTGCTGAATTATATCAGCTGCTTTTTTTGTAGGATTGTAAGGGTTAACTATCTGTTTTTGTTAACTTAGTCAGTGTGTCTTGTTTTAAATTCTTATTTTCATTCCGTTGCAGTCGTATGTCATTTGCTACTGACGTGTCAAAGAAATACAATTTACCATATGAGGGTAAATCACCATTTAGGGGTAATAAGTCAGAAATGTATCGATGAATTTGTCCTTGAACTTTGAAACAATAAGGTCCGTTTCCTAGAATATCTTTCTGTGTAGCAGAAAAGACGCGAAACCCATTACACTGCTATATTTCCTTATGTTTTTTATGAAATTTGAATCGTGCGACATTAGTTCTTTTAGTTCGTCATTTATTTGTGGCTGTGGCATAATAATTAGTCCATTGTAACAACATGCGTTGAAATGTCCATTTGTGGCCTCCTCTGTGAAATGAAATGCTCCACAGTGATTGCAAGTCTTGCTTAGAACACCTAAACTATGAGACACAACAATTAATTCATTTTCCAAAGGTCTTCTGAAAGCGGGTAATCGTTCTATGGCATCGTTCCCTTGTGGATTTCTTTGCTCTCTTACTCGCCGATCTGCATTACGTCTGTCCGCTACATTCCTAAACACTCTTCCACGCTTGCTGGTCTTCCCCCAGTTGATAAAATCATAGGATTTATGCAAAATATTAAGAAAATTATAATGAATGTATGAAAAGTTAATAGAACAGCCATACAACCTTAAAAAAATCACACTTTTTATGTTTTTAATTTATTTATTTAATACCAAATATTTTAATGTAAACAAAGCAGACGTTTTTAAATTCTCGTGCATTTCTTATGGGGATTTTTCGTTTTTCGGGAACCCCAAAAACTCCTTAGTTTTTAATTTTAGAAAAAACTTGTAGTTTTCCCTCGTTCCTTGAGTAGATACCTATAGTTTGATACGTCTCCCATCATCCTCCGATTTACCAAATTCCCACAATTTTGAATCTAAAATTTCGCTTACAGTATTATATATAAGGATATCCCTTTTTTAGTAATAAATCAGTTAAATAATTTGTGAATTATAAAAGTAAAAATTAAAAAAAATTATTGGTATAAAATGTTCTGCAAAATTTGCTATCGATATCTCTAAACATTCTGGAGTTAAATGTTGTCTTTGAACACATACTTCTATAACGGAATAAACTTTTGTTATAAACTTTTGTATTTCTCTATTTCCTATGATCTCCAAAGTTTTGACAAATCTATGTCGAACACCCTGATTCCATGGTTTCATCATTCAGGAAAATAAATTTCTTCATATCGTTTTAAAAGTTTGCTCCGTTTGTCGTACATCCAATTTTTTATGTTTTGCATACTCAACTGGAAACTAAATTCTAATTAATTGAGTTTTAAACTTTGACTCTGAAATGTTTCTTGCGCTAAAATATGTTTTTAATAGACTATAAATGTAACTAACATGAACGAATTTTCGAGAATGTTCTTCAAACAACTAGAGACACTTTGCCTGTCAAGATATTCACGCCATTTTGTAAGGTTTTGACGGGTGACACAGTGACAACACGAATTGATGGAGTTTCGTGGATAAGCGGTGTGACAAGCCAGTCAATTTTTTCTATTAATTTCTAAAGTTTTGACATTGTTGGCGATAGCAAAATGACAACAAAACCTAAAGGTTTTTTGTACATCCTGGATAGAAACAAAAATACACATTTTATTTTTGATACCTTACTATGGTGGAATCCTTGCGTTTATTTAGCCTTTACGTTTAGTGTCAAACATTAATTGGCAAATATTATTGAAATGTATTGTTCTCGTCTTTGGCTGGAATTCAAACTGATCCACTACGTTTCTACCGAAAAATATGAATATAAATATGCATATATATACCTTTGGTGAACACATGTGTAGGCGTCAAACAAACTGCTGTATAATTTTGTTGAAGAACGTATAAGTGGGTTTTCCCTTAGCTCTCCTGCCAGCTTGTGTGGGAGAGAAACAACCTTACATGTGACTTTATTGGTAGTAAAAAAACACACCGTATATTTTCTGTTATTATTTATAGTTATATCTCTGACTGTACAGCGTTGTTATTTTTAAGTCTGTTAACTTCACAGACTAACTTGTTTGTTTTAATGTTTAATTGTACTGTCTTTGTGAACTTTAATGTTTCTTAATAAAAATACAAACTAGTATATATTTTGCTTATTTCAGAAAAATAGATAATTTATTTACTTTTTAGTAGGGGGGGGCTAATCATGGACGGTCCAGTCGGTTTTCAAGGAGGGGGCTGTCTTCTATGGGGGGGGGGGTATAGAATATTTTTTTTGGCATACAGTGCTTGAAAACGTCTTTTAAAACTATTTCACGATCACCTATTTTGAATAGGAATTAAGGATTAATATGATTTAAATGAAAATAAAGTTTTATTGTAACAAATTGTAGAGAATAAACCATAGAATTGAACTATATACTTGAACATTTTAAATAGATTTATTCTAAAAACTTATTTCACTAAATTACAACAACTAAACAAAATTCTCACAAACTTATAGTATACAGGGTGGAACAAAGTTAATGTTAAAAACTTCGGGAAATGGTTCTATGGATAAAAATAAATAGAAAATCAAGAATAATATTTTTTCGAAAACGCTTCATTTTCCAAATATCCACCATTTTGTTTCTTTTACTAAATAATTCATATCTATATAACGGTTTAACCGATTAAGTTCCAACTTTGCATGAAGTTTAACCTAACAATGATCAAAAAATGTCAAGGTAAATTTTTTGTAGCCCTTTTAATTCCCTATCGGATGATTTAACTTTCAAAACAATCGGATGAAGAATAATAGTTAAGTTAAAGATAATGACAGCAAATGTATATACAATATTGTAGTATTTACTGTGTTGGTATAGGATGCCGGGTTGAATAAATCAATTATTACACATAACTTAGCTTTATCCTTCATTCGATTTTTTTTAACAGTTACCAACCGATAAGGAATCAAAATGGCTACAAAAAAAGTGTCTTGACATTTTTTGTTAAAATGTAGCCCTACGGGTTTTGAGTAATTTAGGTTTGAAATATTCAAACAGCCGCCATTTTGAAATGCATTATTGGATATAATCGCTTATTTTTTTAAAAAATATATCATTGTTAGGTTAAACTTCATTCCAAGTTTGAACTCAATCTGTTAAACCGTTCTCTAGATATTAATTATTTAGTAAAAGGAACAAAATGGCAGATACTTGGAAAATTAAGGGTTTTATAAAAAATATTATTCTTGATTTTCTATTTATTTTGAACCACAGAACCATTTCCCGAAGTTTTTAACACTAACTTTGTTCCACCCTGTATAGCTCCAGCCAGACATGAAAAGGCTAACGCGCCTAGGACGTTGAAAATGTACATATTTTACGGAAGTACCCGAATAGTTCGGAACGCTAAACCAGGTTTTCCTTATATTAAACGAAAATATAGAACTTGCACTTCAAATCGATATAAAAATTATTATACGAATACTGCATATAGATTTGTAATAGATACATCGATTGCAAAATGTGCTTTCTCTTTTTTTGAAAACTGTCCAATGGCAAGGATTTACAGACAAATTCATATCTAAGAAACTATAAGAGTGACGAATCATTAGAAGATCGTGGTAGAAAGTTAAAATCTTGGCAAATCCAGTGGTGTCCTTATCTTTTTCTCAAAACAAGTCTGTCTAACGATTATGTGCCTTTAAAAAGTGACGAGTTTGAGTCATTTTCTTATGCTTTCTAGCGCGGCATCAATATTGATTTAGTCAACTACAATTTTACAACGATGATTACATATGTAAATATACTTTTGAGAAGAAATTGTAAACACAAAAATTTAAGTTTAAAACATTTTCTTTCCAATGGTTTTTGTTTTATTAAGATTTGATAATATTTAGTGGGTGAAATATTCGATAAAAGTTGTGTTGTCTGACACTACTCAATTAGCAGTCTGCCACTTAGACGATTAAACAAAAATATAAAACCCAAAGGGGGGCTGCAGCCACGACAGCCCCCCCCCCCCTGGATCTGCCAATGTCGCTAATTCTTTGCGAGCCAGTCACCAAGCCAATACTATATCTTAACCAAAATGTATTTCTTAAATGATAAATTTTCGAAGCTGGTTTGTCATGAGTTTTATACCCGAAACCCAGTTCAACATATTTCGTATATTGCAGGACTATTGTAAAACTGTTTTGAACTATTATAGCTCGTTTACCTAACCCTAGTATTACGTTGGGACCTTTATATAAAAGACAACTCGCTTAGCTCGAACTATTTTGGAGTGAGAGGGTCACAAAAACATGTATTCAATTTAATTCCACCGAGGACATATAAATATATCTTTTATTTAAATTCCGTACATACACCTAAACATATAGATATTAATTTATCCAACAAAAATCAATCCAAATCTTTATAAATCTTATGCCTAATTCTACGGGAAAAACTGAGTTCAAATAATATATCCACTTCCCAAAGTTCTCAAATACGGACATCAATAAAATAAATAAATACCAAAATTAAAAAACAAAAAAAAACTGATTTTACTAAGCTTGATGTTAAAACAATTTCCCCAAATATTCACAAGAAATGTGCCACCACCTTATTTTGTCCTCGTTGCTCTTACGGTCAGCTCGTCTCGCCTCGTCGTACACCTACACTGGTTCCACCCAAAAAGCCCCGTCTCGAATTTATTCCCCTCTATTTAACATCTCTGTCCCCACTCAGTTTTACTCGTCTAGCTCGGTCGTTGGCTTACTATGCAGCTATGCGATTTGACTTCATCGCGTGTAGCACCCGTACGCTACCAATAAAATTCTACTTCTAATATAATTAATATATATATTAATAATCTCCCTCATCTCACTTCGTAACACTAGTTTTACTGTTATTGCAACTGACTGGTTGCTATGCTAATAAACAAACAAATAAAAATTGTAACGCGTTCTCCCACTCCGCAGTCGAGTTACTCTCTCATTATTGTTGTTCGTATGTTACCACAGCTACGAATCCCTTGACCATTCACAGCAATTAACTCCCGTTCTAGCACCTTGGACTAACATCAGTTCAGCGTTGAATTATATTTATAGCGTCGAATAACCATTATGATTATGTTTTATTTCTTTTCCTGTAAGTTGGATAAAAAAAAAAGCCAAAAATAAACTTTTTCTGTTTTATTTTTTTCTTAATCTGCCATTATTCCTGTTTAATTTGATCAATTTCACGTAAAAATTAATAATTTCTGGGCGATACTTTTATAGTTACGAATTTTCATCCAAATGTATAAAATTTTGTTTTCCTGGTTTTTTTAGTAAATATATATACATACATAAATACCTTCGTAAAATTATGCAAAACAGCACTAGCCTGAGACCAGATATCTAGTCTATCCCATCAGCTTGGAAGCGAGCCAACCACCGTTTGCTTTACTTCCGCCCTCCTACCCTCAAACCACAGAAATTATTAGATATCTGGTCTCCCTAGCCTAGATTCGAACACAGCATCTTCTGATCAGGAAGACGCAACGTTATCCACTAGGCTAAGGCTTGATTAGAAAACTGACAAATTAACAAAACTTCATTTACTTTACTATCGGTATAAATGTTACTGTACGTGTAAAGTAAAAGATAGTTTATCAACACCATCTAGGAGCGGTTATAGGAAGTTTGCTCGGTTCTTATTAATTAGTCTGTATATATTGTATTCGTGAGGGGTTTACAGAAATAAGAGAAAATGGGCTTAGGAGGCTCTTCCCCTGAACGCTGGCAAGTGTTTAGTTTTTTACTGCTCCCGAAAATTTGTTGTTTTTTTCAACTTTATGTACCTTTATCTCAGGAACTATTAAAGATATCCTGATCAAATTTTTACACAATGTAAGTTACTATGTTCTGAAACTACAGTGAACCAATTATTTAATTTAAATATAAAATGACCTGTAAAAATTAAAAATACCTTTATATTTTTTTAATATTTTATTGGGCAAAAAAAATCATAATTGTAAACATGTTTGTCCTAATGATACAATTGGTTCACAGTAGCTTTACGAGATACCCAAACACAACAGCAAAAATTTCAGCTCTTTAACTCTAACCTATCCTGAGAAAAAGGTACCTAAATTTGATGAATTTAACATAGGTAGCATAGGACCGTTCAACTCCCCGTAAGTCAGTCTAACAGGATGATTGTACTTACAACGATAAATTGCATTAATCCTGTTTAAAACGAACGGACCAATAGAGTAACAAATTTTAAAACCGCGCAAAATAGCCGAAACCAAACTATGGATGCCTTAAGATAATTAATAGACATTTCTTTCGCAATATATGGACATTTTGATTTGACTGAATCCGAATATGAATCAGCAGTTTAAGAAACATTACACATAAATATCCAAAAATTGACTTAAAATATAGGTGTAACGTAAAATACAAGAAATTAGGGTAATTGCAGTACAAAATAAACTATGTATACGGATTGTAACACCTGCGCTCAAGAAACAAGGTTGCAATAAATCATCAAAAGTAATCTACGGTGGTAATACCTTTGCCGCGAGATGTTATTAAAACTAACGTACAGTTTTATTATTTATTGCATTTAGGCACTTATTACAAAGATGTATTGTAATATTACGTATTCTAAATTAGAGAACACTTTTAGTGGTGTTTTCTAAACCTGAGAAGGAAATATTTCAAGAACGTTTTAGTTGTTGAATCCTAACAGAATTATACAGATAAAGAATAACAAACTAAATTCGAAAAATAAAATATATTTAAAAAAATTTACGATTGTGTTGAATTTAATCTTATCATGATTGATTGTGTCTTAGTTTAAAGGACTCGTAAATTCAATGTTTAGCTTTTGAAAAATGAAAATATACAGCAGAAAAAAATTAAAATTGTGGCTAACAGGAAAATAAGCAATTCCTAACCAATGCTTCCAGTACAAAAAAGTAAGGATTTGTTTTGATAAGTAAAAAAAACTCATTTCAACACAAGGAACAGTTTGCAATAAGTTTGTGAAACGCAATTTAGAAACACTCTTTAAATTCATCCAAGGTCGTAGAGTTAGTTGGATCATTTTCCTAATCTAAAGACTTATTTGTGTGTTATCTATTCTAATATTTTAAAGAGGTAAAACTTGTTTGTTTGTTTGTATAAAGGGGGTAATCTCTGAAACTGCTGAACCGATTGAAAAAACAGTTTTGCTAATACAAAACTACACTATCCCTGAGTAACATAGGTTATAATTTATTTTGATAAAAACGTTTATTATTTCAATATTTGTAAATTTAATCGGAAAAACTCTTAGGTTAGGCGTAGACTGATGAACCAACACATATTTCTTGAATGTATTTACTTTTATTACCATACCAACCAATTGAATAAAATTACAGATAACACAGCTGTTTGATCTAATATTTCCATTAACATCCGATTTCAAACTTTTAAGCAATTATTTGTATTTCTAACTTTTAGAAAATGTTTTTATTAAAGTGTAGACCTAAGCCTTGCTGGTTCTTTTAACTTTTATTATAACTGCTGTTATAAAATATACGAAATAATTTGATTTGAACATTTAAAATTATTTACTATCTCAGCTTTAGAGTTATTATTAATCCTACACCTTTATTATAAAGAAAACGTAGCATGATTATATATATAGAGATTCCAAGGGAGTTGACGTGCGGAGCAAGCAGGGGTTTCCGCTGGTAAGTTATAAACAGCGTGAAGGACTTTAGGTTTTATGTTTTGGTGTTGTGTATAGTTATCAGTAAAATGTATAAGTTTTAAAGACTCCAAATATATGTTATAAGAGTAAATTGACTTCAAACATGATGTACGTATGTGTTTAAAACGGCCATGTAATAGCCGAAGTGACTAAAAATGATGTTTAATGGATTGCAAAATAATGGAGAGAGGTTGAAACAACTTACCCTCTGACGTATCTTCTCCTTCATGAAGGGCTTTAGAAGTGCAAACACGGCGTCAAAGTAGAAGGGTTGATTAATAACATGGAAGCCTTTGAAACGTAGAGGGAATGTTTCCTGCAAAACAAAGTTTGAGAAATCGTTACTTTAAACTTGGAGTACTTCAAAAATATCAAAACGTATTAAAATTTATTTTTAAAATAATTTTCCTGTTTTGGATACAATTATTAATTTTCATCGAATAAAATATGAACTGTTTAAATAGAAGTCGATATTTTTGGTAAGAGGGCGATTTGTTTCACATATTAACTTTGCTATTACGTTATTATTGTGTTTAAACTTATTATATTAAGAAATGTGTATTTTTGACATATTATTACTTAAACACTACAATATAAAAATAAATTGTAAACAATGTTTTATATTTCAATATTTATATAATAAAAATGAATTACTGTTCCTTTGTAAGCGCATCACTTGAGAACGGCTGGACCAATTTGGCTATTTTTTATTTTAAAATGTTCGTAATAGTCCAAACTAGGATTTTATATAAAGAAAAAGTTTCCCGAAAAAGGTTCAAATTTGGGAAAAAACCAAACAGCCTCTTTTCCCATAGCGCACAAAAACAGCTGTTCGTATAAAAAGCTCAGCAACACGTAATGTTTGTTTATTACCATAGCAACATTACTTAGCACTTTTGAAGAGTACATTAGCTTTTTTAGGTAACATTGACAAACTAAAAACAAACATAAACAAAAATCAACGGAAAAGGCTTATAGAATTATATAATTCAATTCAAACATTGGTTGTTACATAATATATATAAAACAGACGAGTTAGATCAAAAACTGTACATAATTTTAGGTTAGGCCTACAATGAACCAAAACAATTTTAGGTTAGTTTATTGGGCTAATTTATAATCAGGGATTTTACAATTCTTCACAACTATCAGTTTTTTTAGATTAGGTAAAACCAAACAAAAGGTTTACTGTATTATCTATAAAGGTTTACAAACTATACATCTAAATTTTTGTAAAATATTCTTAAATAGCATAAAAACCATTTTGCAATTCGATTACTGAAGTCAATGTAATGCAATGGAATAACTTTACTACCCTTTAAATTAAATCAAGCAATAGCAAAGCATTGCTAGATCCACTAGTAAGATAATAATTACATCACAACTTGTTATGTTTTATTTTTAGAGTTGTAAACATACAAAACTGGTAACGTTATTGGATTACTCTTTTGACTATTTGTCCCAATCCGGAAGAAGTATAAAGAGATCATAATGAACATGATATTTGTAATAAAGCAAATGAGACAATAATATAATAGGCTGTATTCCAATAATTAGAATACGCAAAATATTTTACTTAAAATATTAGGCGGCAAAGTTTGGTTCTACAAACATAAATATAAGATGTTGCTATCGGATCCATACTTTGAAATCGCTTCAGGCGTAAGTTTACATGTCTCCCTGCTGATTTTTTTTATAACAGGGAGTAGTGCTGAAAACCTGGGCACATTGTAACTGATTGAATGTTGAACTGTGTTAGTAATTGGCTTTGTTAATTTCTATTTGTATGACTTGTTGTAGTAGGTTTATTAACCGTAAATGTAAGGTAAGAAAATTAGAAACAAGTTATCATATCAATCGTAGTAATACAATTACTGAAAACATTTGATTGTCGCCATTCCGAATATTGATAAAATAAATATACATTTTGACTTATCGCCTACAATATTCAATTTTCTGTTGTTTACGACGGCCGTTTCAACTATTTAGCCATTTTCAAGTATTTTTTTAGCAGGATATCCTTTGTCTGGCAGTACGTATCGGAATGTTGGGCCCAACCAGTCGAGGGTTTTTGAATCTGTTTTAACTTTTTAAATAATGTATCGTGTGTATTTATCATTGTGTTGTGTTAGTGTACTGCAATGAGTGTTTTTGTGTTAAGTAACAAAGGATATCCTGCTAAAAATATTTGAAAATGGCTGAATAGTTGAATATTGTAGACGGTAAATCAATATTTATATTTAATACAATTACATTATTTTTAACGAGTAAGTTGGAATTGCGAGTTACATATTATGTTAAAACTATACACATAAATTTTCATCAGTATTTATCACTTAAAGTCTTCCGGAAAGTGAAAAGTTACTGTTTTGTCACATGTATCCTTGTACGTTGGTTTTGTAATGTATTCATTAAGTTGGTATCCTGAAGTACGATAATTTATTATGTTGGTTTTTGTGATAAATTTACAACTAAAGTGACTCATAGTTGTTCCGGTAAAAGCATTGAAATATGCCAATCGTGTAATTTTATCGTGTTGTGTGAAAACCTCAGCAATTCATATATTTTTGGAGGTAGTTTATTTTGACAATCTGTTCCATTAAATTTGTTTGAATTATATTTACTTAACACATTATTTAACTAGTTAATATTAAAATTAAACATTATGATTACATTGTAGAGCATTTTCTTGCCCTTAGGTTGGCAACTTTGTCGCAATATGGCAAGGTGGAGAGTTATAAATTGTACACTGTCTTTATTTAAGTGTAAAACATCTTTTTGAATATAAGTTTTTGAAGAAATTGCCAGCAATTATCCTATCGTTTCCTACTTTTCCAAATATTGCAACTACAATTACAAAACAGAGGGTTTGAGTTGCTCTAACTTTATAAGAAAACTATAAGGATTTTTAAGTTGTGAAGAAGTTATGAAAAATATGCTTTCCATTCATCTCAGGCTGTGTACGGGAATACTGTGTTTGGGAGCCATCTCCCTTGTTTCACTGGTGCTTTATAATTTCTTCCTGGCATGGTTATTGATTAGATGGTTAGTTCAGTCACAGATAAGATCATGTCATGTTGCGAGATGTGAATGCCCAAATACGTTAACAACCAACAGACAGACAGAATTATAGTAAGATCAAGTTCTACAAAACTGATAATTAGCCAAGTCAAACGTAAGGTAAGACCGAAGGGAGGGAGTGTTCAACTTGGCAGTACTGGATGGTTGGTTTTGACTCAAAGGCGTTAGACTTTTGTTATTTCAGTTAGTCATTTGTGAAGAATATTGTTTATTTCTGGTTCAGTAATTAGTTTGTTGGTGACGTCAATACATTTGCATGCGCTGTTTTTATTTACACTAGTGGACCCGGCAATGCTTCGATATTGCTATTGCTTGATTTACCTAACCTAAAATTATATTCAGTTTTTGATCCAAATCAGTTGTTGATCAAAATTAGCTGTTGATCAAAATCAGCTGTTTTAAGCTTTTCATACAAACAGCTGTTTTTTGTGCCCCTGATAAAATCAAAAGAAATCTTTCTTCTTCTTCCTTAAGATAACATTGAATTAGATAACCTTAAGATTAACCTTAAGATAACCTTCAATAAGATAAACATTGAAACTTTGAGGGCAACTGGGGCGTATCCCTGAGGACCGATGTAAATTATAATGGGATTCTGCTCATCTACATTACACTACCTTTCTAACGGTATGCGCGAATTTCTCCTACGATGCACACAAGCTGAGAAAAAAGGACGACAAGTTTTGTGCTTGCCTATTAATATATAGATGTATATCATTTTGGTAATACTTTCTGGGTGGTTGATGGTGATCTTTAAAATGTCGTTAAGACTGGGTAGATTGTTTTTACGTTAACAAAAATAAAATTGCTTGTGTAAAATAACATTACTAAATGGATTATCAATATGGTATTTTAATTTGATTGACATTTTGAATTAAAACTACAACGTAAACATTTTATTTTCTAATTTATATCCTGTCATTTTCACTAATCAATAAATAAATTACCATGAATGGTTCATTAATCCCATGAGGATTAATTAAGGACGTTAATCTACAAAATACATAATTTTGTACGTTTACACCTCAAATATTTGTAATCGTCAAAGTGAAAAAAATGTAAAGTTCCATGAATGTCACTCGTGCTCATAGTCTTATATCGTTAGTTCAGTCTTGGGTAGTTTTAATAGTTTCTTCATTTCACCTTATTTTAACACTTTTTAGTATTATAAAATGCATACTAAAATTGAACAAATTCTAGGTTACCCCAACTACATTGGAATGTTTACTTTATCTCTTCAATTGTTCGATCATTGAATGATTCAACTAACAAGACTTTCCGTTTAATTCTTTGAAGTCATATATTATGAAACTCTAAATTTTTACCATGTTCCCTTCTAAATTATGAATCTAAAAATCTGTAAAATATTTTGATAGTAGCTCTGAAATAATGGCCAAATGAAATGTCTCACTTTAGACCTGTACAAAAACTACACTTTATAATAATTACATTTGGGATTTTTTAAATAATGAATTAAAATCTAAATACATTTACTTGTTTAAATTACTGTATCAATCTTGGAAATGTCTATTCAAATTTTAGTGTTTCCAATGAAGCAGAGGACCAACGTTGAAACAGACCTTAATAACAATGTATACTTTTATAAATCTAATGTGTCAAAATATCTGAAGTAAACACGTTTTAAATAAAACGTCGAGTATGCAAATAATGAAAGTAGAAGAATTATAAACCCAAACCGCAATAGGTGGATGGAGCCGTAACTGATGCATGATCTATAAGAGCGGCAGGATAGAATTCGACTACAGAGGTAAACGCAGACAGAAAGACACGAATTCTGCACCGAGATGGCCTACCTAGGAGCAACTTTCCGACCTGTCTGAACTATGAATTTATAACCAAGATTTTAGGGTAAAAAAGGCGGAGTTAGTGTATTTTGGTTAGGATAGGGTTCTCAGATGTTGAATTCTTCTCATATTTTGGGTGGATATACTTTTCACTAGATCAACTTTCTACCTGTCCAGGAAAGGGGCGAATTCATACTGTTAGATTGCGTATAAGGAGGTCATTGTAAACATATGTCCCTTTTTCTCAGCAACTAATAAGCATATCATAATTCTCTTTTTTCCTGAAAATGTATGCCTTTTTACGTATGTGAAAACTCTAAAATTAGTTTTTTACTAATTTAAAAAAACTTAGATTTTTCAAAAAAAAACCTGTCTTAAATTTAAAAAAATCCTATATATATTTTTTTAAAAGGCTATTTTTATTATTTTTTATTTATATTTGAGTTTTCAGTAATCTGGGTAGGTTTGATAAGTGTGCACAAAAATTTCAAGCAGATACCTTTGGTTGTTCCTGAGATAAAGGGGCATTTGTCTTAAAAAATCTAACTTTCTTAAAACGCTGTAGAAGACATTGAAGTTCCAGTTTTTATCAGAAAACCCAAGAACATGGTCTCTTTCAAATGTAAATAAAGTAGGTTTAAATGTTTGTATTATATAAGTGTTGTATATCATAGTAAACAGAAAAGAATAAGCTATAACATAAAACAAAAAAATATGACAAAAAATTTCCTGAGCAGTGACCCCCTTAAGTATCTTACTAGTGGTCATGGTTGGATACCGAATTTATGTTCGCCCTAGACTTTAACAAGCTATCGATTTCATACCATACTCCCTCACGGGTTGTAACGACAAACTTGTGAAAAAGTTCAAGAGTTGGATGTTTCAGTTTAGGCGTCACATTTTCAACTACCTCTTAAACATTTCGACAAAGCTAAAGAAGGAATCACTTTGCGTACTGAGCGCAGTTAAATCTCTCACTTTCAGTGCTGCGGCATAGGAGTAGCAGATGGGTCATTCTGCCCCGGGCCCCCAATGTTTAAGAGCCCCCATAAAAAAAAGTTAACAGTTAAAATTTTAGAGCATTTTATAACAGGAGTGATGCAGAACAAGATCAAATATTTTGTTGAGTGGTAGTACCAACAGTTTGCTTAATAGGATACTATTATTGGGGCCCCAAACCTTCATGCAGTTAGTAACATAAGATTAAATCGGTGTACGAATGTTCACGTTATTTTATTATTGTCATAGATGATTTTTCCAGATTAAAGGCAAGAGAGGTTAGTTTGTAGATTTTTTAACAAGTGTATTATTAATTTGAATTTGTAATGTTTTTTACCATTATTTTTGCTGTAAATAAAAGCTTACTTTAAACTAATATGTCTTTTGTCATTCATACTTTGCATCTTAAATTTACAAATTTGAAATATATAATCTTAAAATTTATAAATCTTAAATTTTGGTCTGTAAATTTTTTTGTTCGACAAAATTCTGAAGTAAGAAGCTTCATTGGAGTATTGTATGTTGCATGTTTGCCGTATTGAAGCTTTGATAATTAATATGCAACTTAGTAAAACAAACAAATCATTTTGAAACCAATTTTCTTTTCACAAAATAATTAGGGCCAGCTTTTGCCACGGGCCAAATACCTCTGGGCGGGCCTGCATAGGAGGGTCTTCTTATTCAAAGGAAGACCCTCATATGAAGATGGCGCCCGATTTGAACAATCGTAAGTTGCTTTGAAGTCGCTATTTTCCTAGCCTACTGTATAGTTGCCTCAAAACGTAGAGAGACACCCCTCAGGTAGAACGGA